>JAFIRS010005793.1:0-49268 GCA_018342105.1 Gonioctena quinquepunctata | reverse complement strand
TTGGTCAAATACTGGAGAATTCAATATACCGAATCCACACGCTAATCAGCCGTGAATATTATTATAATTAACCCTCATCCCAATTTCCCCAATCGAGTAATTCTCAAATATCTGCATATATAACCTACAATCAATAAAGGTGTCATCATTACGTTTCAATGTAATTCTCCTAATCGTGAAAAGCCCGAACCTACTTCATATTATTTTTGCGACAAATATCAAATCCATTCGCCAATCAACAATCGTCATATTACCATTGATAAGCTTTTGCTGAATCCCACCAATCTAATTTCCACAATCGAGGAGTGTTGGGATCAATTCATACACTTTGCGTCAAATACTTGAGAATACAATATACCGAATCCCTACGCTAATCATCCATGAATATTATTATAATTAATTCTCATCCTATCGACATGCAATTATGACTTTTATTTCAATGTGCGTTATCGATAAATAGAGCAGATAATACAGCAGGTACCGAAGGTCGGCGGTACGGACCCTTCCACGCGGCGCGATTGATCTGAACACCTGCAGGCGCTTGACGCGAACTCGCTAGGAGATTTTGGACAAAAATTACCAGCTTGGACCTTAGATTTCCTTATGGGAATTAACATGGGAAAACGAGTGATTTTGAGCTGGAACCGGTGCAGCATAACTACTGATGAAATATTGAAACGGAGTTCCTTTACGCGGCTTGCGTCGTCACGTGAGAAAAAAACGTTTTGTCCCCTCCATGCGACTTTCTCTCTCTCTCTCTCTCTCTCTCTCTGTCTCTCTCTCTCTCTGTCTCTTTCTATTATATGGGAGTCTGTGTGACAAGCAAATAGGATTCCGAAGGTGTACGAAACCGTCCGAACTGCTGTTCTGCTTGCAGGAAATACAAAATGATACATGGGCGGTAGGATATCTATTCGAATACAAGTCGGATATTACCGTTGAGTGGTAATACGTGAAAGATATTTTAAATTTTTTTGTATTTCTATATGTGTTTATATGATTATGTCCTTCTTTGGACATAATGTCTCATGTTTTTTTAAGCCGAAGGTGGATTAATGGTTTACATTGAATATGTGGCACGTCAATTTGATATAATATAACGAATAGTATTATAAGGAATGAAATACTTTTTACTGGGGCGGAGGAGTTTGGAAAAAGTATAAATAGATATAGTATTGGATGGTATAATGACAACCAAATGTGATGGAATAGAAAAGGTCAACATTCAAAAGGAAAAATATTGAGAAAAAATAAACACAAAATGTTGGATACATGGGATTGAAGGTAAGGTATTCTGCTACCTTGACCTTAATTGATTCATTGGATAATGGAGGAAGCATAACGCTTTTTCCTTACGTGACGAAAATATACAAATATAAACAATATAGATCTCCATATCGAATTACATTCGGAATTGAAGAAAAAGCGTAAGGAACTTAGTTCCTGACGGAGGCCCCCGACCGCACACGATTTTTTTTTGTGTTGTAGTTTCTGAAATTTCGAAGTTATCAGTTTCGAAGTTAAGGTGTACTCGACTTTCTATTCTTTTTTTAATCCAACTGATATTAGATAATAGTACATGAAATATGATGTGTTCAATATAATTTCGTATAGTTAACAGAAACCAACTATGAAAACCTAAAAGTATGAATTGTAGTTGTGACTTTTATCAGAAATTATATTGAAAAATTGTGTCAATCAATACATGGATTTAAACAAATCATAATAATGGTTCACATTTCATTAAATATGAGCTGCCTTTCATGAAACGGTTCCTTTTCAAAAATAATATATTTTGTATTAATGAATCAATTTTTGTTAATTCAATATCAGCACCAGTGAAATTTGTACCTATATTGTGTGTGTGTGTGTGTTATAGTTTCTGGAATTTCGAAGTTATCAGTTTCGAAGTTGAGGTGTACTCGACTTCTTATTCTTTTGTTAATCCAACTGATATTAGATAATAGTACATGAAGTTTGATGTGTTCAATATAATTTCGTATAGTTAACAGAAACCAACTATGAAAGCCTAAAAGTATAAATTGTAATCATGACTTTTATCAGAAATTATATTGAAAAATTGTGTCAATCAACAGCATGGATTTAAACAAATACTTACATAATAACGGTTCACATTTCATTCAATATGAGCTACCTTTCATGAAATGAATCCTATTTGATAGTAATATATTTTGTATTAATGAATC
This sequence comes from Gonioctena quinquepunctata, assembly GCA_018342105.1. Classification (NCBI taxonomy): domain Eukaryota; kingdom Metazoa; phylum Arthropoda; class Insecta; order Coleoptera; family Chrysomelidae; genus Gonioctena; species Gonioctena quinquepunctata. The sequence goes on along the minus strand of JAFIRS010005793.1, from coordinate 47,061 downwards.
GATTTTTGTTAATTCAATATTAGCACCAGTGAAATTTGTACCTATATTCGGGAATGATTTGCTGCATATGCTCGTCTCAAAACAAAACTCCTGTATGAATTCAGAAATCACTAAGTGGTGAGATTGCTAACAGATTCTAAATGTAATGCTTGACTTGCTAAACAAATGGATATGTAAAAACATATAATCTTTGCTTAATTCTCTGATACTAGTTTTATCATCTTCGATTTGAAATGTCAACACTTGAAGGGAACAAAAAATAATGGCTTAACTCGAAAATGAAGCATACCATCGAGTTGCTGTGTGAAAAAATATGGCCAAGGCTCATTCGACTCAGGATATGTTAACTGTTGGCATCACGGCAGTACAGAACCATCGCCTTTGCGGCGCTGAGCATTTCCAACATTAAGTAACACATAAAATAATTGTCGGGACTTTTTCATGAAATTTCTTTGTCTGTCAGAATCTTGTTTCAAATTATCGTTATCTGTTTAGTTTTAGAATTGTCTGCGGAATTACTAAACAACATTTTTTTTAATTTTTATTTGTATATGACTTTTGGAATTCTTCACTTGTGAATATGAATTTTTTGCACATTTGTCCAGTCGTTTTCTTTCATTGACTTTAAGTTGAATTCAATTATCAGGAAATCTCGATTATCATAGATTTTCGGAAGACGAATATTGAAAACAAGGAAACAAATCTTAGAATATATAATTTTTCTATACATTCCTCTCTTGAAGGATTTATTGTATGAACAAATGCATTCTTTTAAGATGTGTCTTCAAATCAGCATTTCTGCGAAACATTTTTCCACATTCAGAGCATTTGAAACATTTTGGTTTTCCACAATCAAGTTTCTTATGTTTCTTCAATGTTTCACGGTTCTTGTAAATTTTGCCACAGGAAGAACATGCAGTTGAACCTGGAAAAAAATAAATAGGAATAAATGAGTGTTCAAATTGGTATGGATGTAATAGAAATAATGATCCTCATCATCACACTTATTCTACAGAGTTCCAGCCTTAACATTGCATAACATCCGAAATTCCACGGTATCGACAGAGAATTATATAGTCGAAGAAATGTATATCGGGGAGTTTTGATATTTGAATAACGATGAGGTGAATATATTTGTTTCGTCTGCCGGAATTTTTATAAAAAGACCAATATAATTGAAAAATCAAAACATATTCTGGTGGAATTATTGAAGTCTATGATGAAAGCTATTTTTCAATATCAAACTAAAAACTGTATTTCCCCGGGCAGAAATATGATAATTTCGAAATATTTACTGTATGTCTTAGAGTTATTTTACGTCTTTTATGGCCAAGGTGTCAAATGACGTGGAATATACATCTCAATACGTACATTTCTGGCCAAAAAATGCCCTGAATCAGTTGTATGTACCTTAACAATAAGGTTAGTGCGAGCAAAATATTTTGACTTCGATAGTTACAGATCATTCTGATCTAGTGATGCCTCGGCAATACGAGACGAAACAAAATCTCCCTTCTCTTCTCGTCACGACGAGAAAACTGTTTCTTTCGTCGAGAGAATACATTTTTGGCTTTTTCTCGACACTCCGTATTATTTACACAGTGTATAGTCTCGCGCCATTTTCCCGCTTGCACCTGGCAATGCAAATACAATCGTCGATCATTTATGTGTATTGGTATTGGTATTTTCCCAGCATTTAATAAACACTGAACGTGAACGTTACTCATGAGTATAGTAACTGTGAGTGGATATATAAGCGTTATAACAACATGTAAAAAAAAACATGAAGGGAAAATGAATGCAATTGCACCTTCAAGAAACTGATAGATAAGTTAAAATCACATGTTGAAAAAGCAGAATGCTGCAGAAGGCCTCAGAATGCTGCGGAACAATCGTGGAAGCATTACAATGAATTCATTATATCAAGAAAAGTTATAGCCTTTATCATCTTTAACCACAATTACGAAAATAAACATTATTATTTTCTTATATAGTTATATGTTAAGGTCTTACCATGAACATGTAATGATAATTGTATTAATCATTCATCCGTTATATATTATTTTTGAAACTATACAATTTTAGTGATCGCATAATTTGAATGAGAGCGATTATACGGTAAAATATAATTTGGAACTAAATATAATTCTCAAATATATTGTACCTAATTTGAAACGGCATTGTTTCCCACAATTTTCCAATACAATCTCATCCACTTTGTAGTCTACTTCCATTCCGTTACTGTGAATTCACCGGGCTAGAGAAATACACGAATATCGAGTTGCACTCACGTTCATATTGCAGATTACAGGCGCTTATAAGTAACGCACAGTATTACGCATGGTGTGACGTCAGCAAGGGGACTGCGTACGGTATGCCGTTCACAGTCTAGGTACCTCTGCAAGGAATAGGAGTTCAGGTTTAACATATTGATAACCAACAGTATTTTTGGTGGAATACGTTATAGACCAATGACTAGTTAACTAGTCCTGGAGGGTTTTTCGTAGAGACCCAAGACTAGTGAACTAGTCATGATTTCTCTTCATTGTAACGTTCTTCATTTCATTGCGGGTGCCACGAAATAGCTCACATAAGCTGCCTGGTCCTTTGGAAAGTGCGTATGAACTTTCTGTAACTGCAGCCAATACTATTAATCCTACTATTCACCAATAGATGTCCATGGTCATGGGGACTTTCCCCATACGAATTAAAAATAATAAATGTATATTAATTTAGAGAACAGAACACAAAATACACATTTATATATATATATATATATATATATATATATATATATATATATATATATATATAGTGTTGAAGAAGGGTAGTCTCGTGACTGGACTAGTTGAAAATAACTATGAATTTGAAATAAACTTTGTAGAAAGGATATTAAAAGGGTAGTCTCGTGACTGGACTAGTTTATTTTCATTATCAAGACAAGTAAGGTGAGGTTAAGTGAAGACAGTGAACTAATCACCATTTCGTGATTGAGGAACTTTTCAAAATCATATCACTATGACCCACTACTAGTAATATATATAAAAATTAAACAATGGCACTCGCACATATTGTTTTAGATTAGAAAAGTTCCTCAATCACGAAATGGTGATTAGTTCGCTGTCTTCACTTAACCTCACCTTACTTGTCTTGATAATGAAAATAAACATTTTCGAAAGCTTGACTAAATAAGAAAGTTTTTCTTTTTCTCATAGGCCATTATTTTGACTACAACCTCAAGGAATATCCTTTCTACAAGGTTTATTTCAAATTCATAGTTATATATATATATATATATATATATATATATATATATATATATATATATATATATATATATATATAAATTTAGAAATAACGACTGAAAATTGGTATGAACAGTGGGGAATAACGGAGATCTTCAGTCAGCACAAGTGTTGAACTATGAAAAACTCTTTAATACGTTGGACCGAGCTTTCGTTTCAATTTTAAAACTTCTTCAGGGTCCTAAAATATGTAAATTACATTGAGAAAAAAAACTCAAAATGAAGGAAGTACTTACAGTAATCTGAGTGGTTGATTAATGAACATTAACTTAAAAAAAAAACGTAAAATATGTAAATATTTGTCGGAATGGTGTTATATCTTTGACGTTTCGACCGACATCGAAGGATTTGAAATGAAGAGTATCTTCAATGAGCCGCTCTGGAAATGTACTTCAGTTCACGGAACTGTTCACGGATGGCAGATACTTGAAAATTTGTTGGATTGTTTGGACTTAAAATGGCCGATTGATGTTTTCAGTTGTCAAACATGTGTTATGTGAATGAATCACAATACAATAACAATGGGTGAAAGTGATATAATTCAAGAATATTGAAATCTTCGATACTATACATTTAAAATGAAAATATGAAGACCTTATGGGATTAATAAATATTCTATTAGTATTACATTATAGGTTGAAGGTATGTCATTTTTATCTTTTTAATGGGATACCTATCCCATAATTTCTTAGTTATATTTGGTTCAACTGGCTGGATTACGCTTTAATTAAATGCATATTTAATCACATTCCACACCTATAATTATAGTAATGCTACTTCAATTAGTTTGTTTCAATCTCTTTCCAGTGGAAGATTGGGTAGGTATATGAAGAAAATCAACTCAACTACCTCTATAATACATCCATCTGAGATTGTGACAAGTGCTAGTTTTTCTAACATGGAGTATGGAATTGAAAGTTTCCATCCAAAAAAATATGTGTATGAGGATTTGTACAGTAAACGCCATCGATTTCCTAGACCAGATAAGGAGCAAGAATTATTCAAAATGTGGATTGAGAAAGTGAAACATTGTCAGAAATGAAACCCATGAACAAATTTACAAAAATTATCTTGTATGTGATATTCATTTCAAAGATGAGTTCAAAGTGGTAAGCCATAGGGGTCGCTCCAAAACTGCATATCCTACAATACTATTGGGTAAGATTTTTTTATTAACATTATTTGGTATTCAAATTACAACACTAATACAGCGTGCCCAGATAGTATGCAACAAATGAAAAACTTTTATGACTGATATTACAAAAAAAAAACCTGGTAAAAGTTGACGCTTATCGATAAACTCATAACGGGCGATCAAAGAGTCATGTTGAGTCTGTGGTTTGTGAAAGACCTTTTTTTTTAAATAGGTACAGAAAAAATTCATTGGTAAAATTTAATTCTCAACTATTCAGATTTCCATGCAACATTGACAAAAACAATCTTAAAAAAACGTTCAATTTATCTGTTAAGAGATTTTGATGAATTCATGATATTGACCAATATTTTGTTCTCCCGAAGATATCTCATAAAAAAATTATTCGAATGATAAAGACAATGACATACCAGTAGGGTGTAGGTGGAAAAAATTTATGAAATATCAATTTCATGGGTATTTTTCCTGTATTTTGATAAATTGGGGTACATTATTGCTGATGACTTTTTTTTGTACATGCCAAAACTTAATATTATTTTTTGATCGCCCATTATGATTTTCTTGCTGAGCACCAAATTTTATAAATAAATAAATTATTTTTCCATTTGTTGTATATTTCTTGGGGTGCGCTCTATGATAAAAATGAATTGTTGAGAAAACACAAACGGCTGTAATAATTATTCTATTCCTACATGGTTTCAGAATTTCCACTGATATTCATTTTTATTTAGACCAGGTCATTTTTTATGAAAGCTTCTTGAATAATATATTGAAAGCAAAGTAAATCATTCTTGGGGTAATTACTGAATGTACAATGGAAAAATATGAATTTCTAGGTTTGTTTGTTGATGATAAAGAAAATACCGTTCCTGCCAAGCGAGCTAAAACAGATAAAATTGTTGATGAAGTTACCAAGGAACCAGACCACAGGTTGGAAACTTATTTCCTATTTACCCTTCAGAAGGAACTTCTCAAGATTTCACTTTGGAACCGAGATCTGAGTGTGAGCAACATGGTATTCACATCACAAACACTGCAATAATGGTCAATAATTTTATGTCCCGTCATTCTCCAAACGCCAATTGTGAGGAAGATTTTTCAAAAGGAGCACTGAATAATTTGGCAACTTGGGTGAAAAAATCATCCCAACACGAAGCAGTAAGCAGCTCAACAGACACATGTGATTTTACATCAATTCCTCCCTCCGTGAAGTTGAGCCGAAAAACAAGAGTAGCTGAGTGTAATCTGGTACACATAGCAGGATAAATAGTGAAACGTTTTCTTAAATGTCCAGATTGTAGGCAAAATTTGCAATACCTCAATGAAAATTTAGAGAATATTGATTTTATTGAGGCGAGAAAATATTCAAAAGAATCAAAAATGGTTGAACCAGGCAGTATTTTTTTATTTTCTAGTTATTCACTGTTTCTCCCATTTGCATTACCTGATTCCTAGATTGTGTCTTGTGGAAAATATTGGTGTTGTATTACAGACAATTTCGGAAAAAAACATTAATTTCAATCCAATCAACTGTGGAATTCATAGTTCTTCTAGCACAAATGCTTGTAAATTAATTATTAGGTGTTCTCTCTATTCCTGGTCTAAAAAAATAAATAGCATACTCAAAGGCAGGGATTCAAAATCCCATAATTTTTTGAGAAAAACTCAGGCGATCCCAGTTGATCCAATGAAGCTTATTGCACATACATTTTTTTTTAATAACTCTAAAAATAAAAATAAATGATTCTTTTTCATTCAATAAAACTAGTTTATTTCCCAATTTTTATGATTTTTGTCATGAAAAAGAACATACCTCTCCAGTAGGTTTTAAAAAATGTAACATTCATTATGTGAGAGCAATTTGAACTGATTCAATCCCTATGCCAAATTATATTAGGCCTAATGTGAGTGTTCGTTTTTTAACCAACGGGAAAAATAATGGAGTAGGTTCTCTAGTCGACGCATATATTATTTTTATGTATGACCACACATAACTTTCCACCGAGTAATACGATTTTGATGATTTTTTTTATTGGATAGGGTATACCTCGAAGTTGGTCCCATGTGAATTTGAAAAAAAAAAACACCCTTAAGGGTAAAAAAATAGGGAATATTTATCGTTCACGCACTGAATTTTTACCTGTTGACCGATTCTACCACTCATAACTTTGTACTAGGTTGTCCGATTTAGATGATTCTTTTTTTATTGGATATTTGAATTTAGAAAAAAATATCAACATTTTACTCCTGTAATTAGCTAGATATTAATATGTCTGCGAATTTATTTTTTTATTTATATACTTTCCAATAAATAATTAATTATTTTATTTAGTTCTTAAAGCTATAAAAAGATATTTTAACAAATGGATGAAAATGGAAAACTGAAAAACTAAAGGTGTGATTGGGTGTCCTCTTGCTCATAGGAGAGGACGAATGCTTCTCCACTTATAAGGGATTCTGGGGATATCGGTGATATTCTGGAGTCATCATACTTGTACCATGTGCCTGCATAAGGGAGCCTACAGTAAGCCGTGTAGTGTCCGCTATATATTGTTCCACTATGGTTGGACACAGCATATAAGTTGTGAAGACACGGTGTTACGTTATCTGCTGCATAATTTCTCATATCTAAAGCTTCGAGAGGAAAGTCAATGGTGGCATTTAATTTTCCCATAAATCTCCCCATCGGCGAGAATCGTTTCAAGTGAATTACTAATATTTTGGGGAACTTATGTATAGATAATGACTTTGTGCATTTTATCATTTCCTTACAATTACAACAAGTTGGTTTTTCTTCGCCGTCCAAAATTTCTTCCCTGGTAAACGAGTCAAACATTGTGAAAGACTGAGCTGGCCAGTATTCTGTGGAATATGAAGTGAAAGATCCCAGAAGGGGTCAAAAGAGACAGAACAATAGCCGCATGAAATACAATTCAACGATGATTTTAGTTGACCAACAATTTTCGAGTTATCCATTCTAAGATATCTTGACCAAGACTCCTGTGCCTTTTCTGGTCACTCAATATTTCATCGATTTCTTTCAAGGTAGGTTTGGGCTTTTCTGTCACTCTGTTAACATCTTCATGAAGACCTTCCAGTAAATATCTGAGAAATTCTCGAGCGTCCTGTTGAGCGTCCCCATGAAACGAGGTGCAAATTTTTGTATCTGGCTTTTAAAGGTAACAGTATTTACCACCCTATCAGACGAATCTTCCAACCAAAGATCTTTTATTTCAATTAAATTATATTGGCAGTATTTCAAAATATTTATAGATTATGTTATTTTGAATAGTCCCTATCGCTGTGATTTCATATTTTTATCTCTGTTTTTAACTTTATATTTCTTAGCCATAATAACACTACATTCAAATATTTATAGATTAGGCAATTTTAAACAAAGTGATTATCTGTACTTATATATTTCAAACCATATAAGCCACATTCAAGTATTTGATGCTTCTGTGATCCTTATCAGGTACAATTCAATTTAATTTATCAATCACAAACAAGCATCTTTTTGCTTCTGTGATTACTCCGTTTATTTACTTATATATTTCTATGTTTCATTGTATTCTATTTCTAGTGAATAAACATTATTATTATTATTATGATTATTATAATCCACCCCTGATGGTGGAACAATAGGGAATGATTGATTTTCCATTAATGAACCGATTCTGTTGAAACTTGGCACACATATGTAGTCCTGATGACATTACAACATAATGGATACCTGGAGTCAATTGGGAAGGTAGTTATTAGAAGATTTTAGCCACAAAAAAGTAAAAAATAAAAACTTTTTAATAAAACATTAAACCGACGGAAAAATAAACTGAAAATCAAAAAATGAAATGAACCTCTTTAGTCCTAATAATAACTGAGCTGCTAACTAATGTGAATATATAACTTATTTTGAGTCGGCGCCAAACAAACTAGCAATTGAATTAGGTAAAGCGTAGAATGCTAGCAGCGGGATTCATGGCGGCGTTTTGATCATTTTTTTTCAAGAAATTCAATGACCTTCGTTGATTGTTTGTTTGGCCCCGACTCAAAATTAGTTAATTACATTAGTTTAGGAGCTCAATTATGATGAAGACTAAAAAGGGTTAATTTCCTTTTTTTGCTTTTCAGTTTATTTTTTCGTCGGTTTCATTTTTTGTTGAAAAGTTTTTATACAACCTATAAAATTTTATACGAAGGCGTATAAGGGCCAAACAACAAAATATTTTTCAAAATATTAGGAATTGTCACTTCAAAGTGACAATTGTCACTTTGAACTGACAATTGTCACTTAGAACTGACAATTGTCACTAAAATATTACAATTGTCACTTTGAAGTGACAATTGTCAGTTCGAACTAACAAAATTTTTCACAATTTGAAGTGAAATTGTCACTTCGAACTGACAATTGTCACTTTGAAGTGACAATTGTCACTTAGAACTGACAATTGTCACTTCGAACTGACAATTGTCACTTTGAAGTGACAATTGTCACTTTGAACTGACAATTGTCACTTCGAACTGACAATTGTCACTTTGAAGTGACAATTGTCACTTCGAACTGACAATTGTCACTTCGAACTGACAATTGTCACTTCGAACTGACAATTGTCACTTTGAAGTGACAATTGTCACTCAAAAAGGACATTTAATGCCAACTGCTAAAATAATATTGTTATAATAAAAAAATTATATTTTATTCTTGATCGAAAATGACTTCCTTTTCGATAAAAAAACTATTTCAGAAAAACCAATTGAATTCTCGTGGAAAATCTCCTATTTTGTTTAAAAAAAAGAGCACTGTGTCCGTCCGAGACATTTGAGAAAAAACTCTATTCATTTTCCGAAAGGAACTACCCTCTATACAAAATGAGATGTTGATAGGAGAGTAGGCCATAAAAAATGAAACAGGTTGAATATTTAGTCAATTTTCAACTAGATATAGGAAAAAGTATTGAAAAAACTTTTATAGATTGTGCATGTCGAATAACCTCAAAATCAATTAAAATTTCACATGATGGCCAGTAAGGCAACAAGTTAAAAAAAACTTTGAAGATGGCAGAATTTCGAAAACAGTTAGAATCCAATACTATGGCTTATGTGCAGTTCCAAGCATTTATTCGAAAATATCTAAAATCACCTTTTTTTCTATATTCTCTGATCAATTTATAAATATCCTATTTTTCTTTCAAATAACTCAAGTTAAATAGAGTAAGTAGTTTGATACCAATAGATGAACTATTTAATTTTTTTCGCAATTTTATTTATAGAACCATCTGGAAATGGGTTTTTACCCCGCCGCTCGCTGTTGCAATAGTTTGTACCGAATAACTAAATCAAAATTCAACTTCAAAGTGACAATCGTCAGTTCGAAGTGACAATTGTCAGTTCGAAGTGACAATTGTCACTTCAAAGTGACAATTGTCAGTTCGAAGTGACAATTGTCACTTCAAAGTGACAATTGTCAGTTCGAAGTGACAATTGTCAGTTCAAAGTGACAATTGTCACTTCAAAGTGACAATTGTCAGTTCGAAGTGACAATTGTCACTTCAAAGTGACAAGTGACAGTTGTCACTTTGAAGTGACAATTCCTAATATTTTAAAAAAATATTTTGTTGTTGGCCCTCATACGCCTTCGTAATTTGATCCTTTTCCCAAATGTAACTTTCGTGATCTGATTTTTTGTCAATAATTTGTATTTTTCATTATACCAATCTCACACCTTTGTTCTTGTGTTTTTGTCTCTGGAATTAAAAGTTATCTATCTACTTGGTTTATTATTTATTATTGGCTATACTCACCAAAACTGCCTTGTCATACATTATTCATTTTTATCTATGAACATTTTTTTGATAAATACTAAATAGAAGATTTTCTGTCAGTATATCAGCCGTTTTCTGGCACTCATGTATTTAAAATGTTTTCGTGTTTTATCAATGAGATCATTGATAATGAACATGAATGCGTTTTGAATACGTGAGCGCCAGAAAGCGCCTCTACAAGCATTGAATAGAAATTTCGAATATTGCCGCGATTTTGAGTACCTGATGTTGTCAAAAGATGTCGCTACTGAAGCGTCAACGTCAAACGACCATTTTTAGTGCAAACAATCCATCAAGTTTGCCATCTGTTGTCAATAATATGTTTCAATCCATCAACGCCGCAATGAACAGTTCCGTGAACTAAAACCCATTTCCAGGGCGTTTCTTTACAGTTTCTCTTCTATGTATATCTGGTCTGTGGAACAGAAGTGTGTTGTCTTGCATAGTGTGTACGTAGTGTTGAGTTAATAATGATGGTGAAATACATATTAAATAATGAAACATCAGGATATACCAGGGTAAGTCAATATTGTTTTGTACAAAAAGGGATTCTTATACAGGTTTAATTTTAGATGCAGCAAAGATTCAGATAGGAGTGGATACTACAGATCAATTGTATGAAATTAGAGTTATTAAAAGATAAAGTTATGTGTAATATAAGTGAACTTGTCACTCCAGACAGATATTTATCTCTGGCTTAGTCCGTCTTACCGTGGTGTGGAAGATTAATGTTTAAACAATATTTAAAAAATAAGAGCCACGAATACGGCATCAAGCTGTATTTGCTTACTACTAGTGATGGATTTATACCCAACTTCCTCCTCTATACTGGTAAAGAAACAATTGTAAGTGAAAATTCTACACTTACAGCAGAAGTTGTGGAACAATTGATGAAAAACTATTTAAATATAGGCTACTGGGTTTTTATGGACAACTATTATAATAGTGTGAGCTTTGCAAATTATTTAGTCAAAAACAAGACTTACGTAACTGGTACACTGAATCCAAAGCGGAAAGATAATCCAAAATCTCTCATGAAAAAAACACTCGAGAAAGGGGAAGCCGCTATTGAGAGAAAGAATCCTGTTTTGGTCCCAAGTTGGGAAGACAAACGATATGTCAGAATGATTACTACTGGCCTTAAACACCAAATGGTTGAAGTGACAAACAGAAGAGGGGTAAAAAGTAAGAAACCGGAATGTATTGTTTCTTACAACAAATACATGACTGGAATAAACAGATCGGACTTGATGCTTTCGTACTATGCAGGTACAACAAAAACCAGACCTCTCTACACCTTCGGATCACAAAGACGGTACACAGCATTACCTAGAACCGATACCTGATACTGCAAAAAATAGTACAGTTATGAGAAGGTGTGAAAAATGTGCAAACAAACAGTCCCGATATTTATGTCCTTCATGTCCTGAAACCCCAACACTCTGCGTACATCCGTGTTACAGAGAGTGGCATGAAAAATGATGATGAATAATTTCATAATTCAATGAACAATCAGAATTTTAGTTTGTTTTTTTATGTTTGCTTTGCTTTGCTTTGCAAAGAGTAGCGCTGCCACGGAAACAAAAATACCATTAGACAGGGTACATCAAAATGCATAGAAGATAATAAATGGCATTCTTTAGACGGCGATTATGAGAGATAAAAATATTAAAATAATTTATCGGACTATAAAAAGTAAAGAAAGAGTCGCGCTGCGACGAAAACAAAAACAAATTAAAAGGGGACATCAATATGCATAGAAGGTAATCAATGGCTTTCTTTGGACGGCCGTTTATAACAAAGAAAAAAAATTAAAATAAATCATCGGTCTATAAAAAGTCGAGAAAGAGTCGCGTTGCCACAAAAACAAAAATACCATTGAAAAGAGGACATTGATATGCATAGAACGTTATCAATAGCTTTCTTTGGACGGCCGTTTATAACAGAGAAAAAAACTAAAATAATTTATCGTACTATAAAAATCCAAGAAAGAGTCGCGCTGCCACAAAAACAAAAATACCATTGAAAAGAGGGTATCAATATGCATGGAATGTTATCAATGGCTTTCTTCAAACGGTCGTTCATAACAGAGAAAAAATTTAAATAATTTCTCGGACTATGAAAAGCAAGAAAGAGTCGCGCTGCCAGGAATACAAAAATACCATTGGAAAGAGGACATCAATATGCATAGAAAAAAATCAATGGCTTTCTTTGGACGGCCGTTCATAACAGAAAAAAAATTAAAATAATTTCTCGGTCAAGAAAGAGTCGCGCTGCCACGAAAACAAAAATACCATTGGGAAGAGGACATCAAAATGCATAGAACACGATGAAGGGATTCCTTTGGTCGGCTGGTTATAACATAAAAAAATTAAAATAATTTCTCGGACCAAAAAAGTCAAGAAAGAGTCGCGCTGCCACGAAAACAAAAATACCATTGAAAAGAGGACATCAATATGCATAGAAAGTAAACAATGGCTTTCTTTGGACGGCCGTTTATAACAACGCGGAATTTTTCAATGTGGTAACGGAAAAATACGTACCATATGTCTCACTTTGGAGTACCTTGATGTTAGAGGATAACAATCGAAAAATTAATGCCCCTATCGAACGATTTTCTGATATTGTAAAGAACAGTATGCTTAAAAAACACATGCGACAAAAATGCAGCAGAGCCATAAGGAAAATAAGGAAGTATGTTCTTTTCATATATAAAGAGGAGACATTATAAATGAAAAATAAAAATGTAGGTAGAAAACGAAAAGACAAATGCGCAGATGAAGATTTGGCATCACAAGAGAATTGGCAGAAAAAAAGGAAGAAGAAAGAAATTAATTTCAATGGGTCAACATTGAGACGAAAATATTGAATTCTAGGAATAAATCAAAGGGTACCGTTGGGCCTTGCCCCTATTTTGGAGTTGGACTTTTAGACCAAACAGCAATTTGGTATGGATGTGATAAATGTAAAGGCTGGGTTCACGCACTTTGTGAAAATAACCCTCCCGAAAATAAAAACGATAAATATTTTTGTGAATTCTGTTTGGCAGCCAAGAAAAGTATCGAACAGCCGTTGTCAACTAACACCACTTCTCCGAGAATCCATTGCATAGAGTTTTTCGATGAGGAATACAAGAAATCTCTCGATGACGTACTAGATATTGAAAGAGAGACCAGGAATCAGTCCGAGTGTCCGCTTTGGTTCGAGGAAAGACACAAAAGGATAACGGCATCTTTTTTGGTAAAGTTGTCAAAGCTAGCCGAAATTCTACACTCGGGAAAATGACATTGAAAATCATTACTCAGCCGAAGGTAACATCGGAGCCAATAAGTCATGGAAAAATCAATGAAAGTAATGCAAGATTAGCGTACGAAAATATAAATTATATTCATTGCGAAACTGCTGGATTAGTTATTCATGAATATTATCAGTATATTGCTGGCTCCCCAGATGGGTTGGTAGGAGAAAACGGAATCATTGAAATCAAATGCCAGTTTGGAATTAGAAATATGGATCCTGATATTGCTATCAAACAAGGACTTATTCCATATGTTGACAAAGCCAGCAAAAAACTGAAAACTCCACACGAGTCAAGTACAGGGACTTTTGGAAATAACGAATAGCGACTGGTGCGACTTCATAATCTATACTTTCAGGGGCATCAAAACTGAGGGGATAGCGAGGGACGAAAATACTTGGGAAGTCATTCTGAATAAGGTACAAAGATTTTTCAACTTTCACATGCTACCCCATTCAGCATGTATAACGATAACACCTCTTTTATATAAATGGAAAAGCGAAAAACTCTATAAATATCTTATACAATGGGCTAGACGTAGACCACACATTTCATAGGGATATTGGGAAAAATTATAAAATAGCGCATTTTGAGGAAGTTTCCTGTACTGTTGATGAAGTGACCAGTGAGGATTTCCAAATCCTGTCAACAAATAAGTGGCTTACGAATTTTTTAATAGACATCTACCTGAATATTCTGAATAGTGGCATCCAAGAGTATCAGGTTGTTCCGTGCATATTGGCATCAAGACTTTTTTCAATCTCGGCAGGTGAAAACCATGATACAAGATTTTTCCGAATTAACAGTGATAAATTAGTTCTACCGGTGTTACAAAACTATTCAGACGTTACTCCACAACCGAGTATTCACCACTTCTGTCTCTGCTTGGTAGATTTTTCGAAAAAAGAATTCATATTTCTTAACCCTTCTCGTAGCACTGTGAAAGAATCAAGTTCATATATGAATAAATTCTTGAAATATTTGCAGTATTACGAGAAAGTCAATAACGAATTGAATGGGATTGATGATTGGTCATGTAAATTATTGAGTCATGACAGACAAACAGATGGTTTCAGCTGTGGCCCTTTCATTTTATATTTCTCGAAAGGTTCATTAATGGACAATCATTAGAAAATGATATTGATATGATTCGAAATCGAAATCACATACAAAATGTTATTATCAGGGCATCCGATTCAATGACGAATAAATGTTTGTTCTGCGGTAGATCGATACAAATATTTGGAATTGACATTCATGAATGTGAGAACTGCATGAGAATGTATCATAAAACATGCGAAAGGGTTTCTGTACAGCATCCGAAGGAACAAATTTGCGACTTATGTTTGCATTTCTAATTGTACAGTAGTTCTCCATAGTCAAAATTATAAACACTTCTTTATGTGTATTTCCATTTCCTCAACCCGACTCTCCGTCGAATTTTCACAGCCAGGAGAATAATTTCCATTTCAATTGAAAAGACACGCGTCCAAATAAATTCATTTATGTTTTAAATTTTGAGTCACTATAAACCATTTTTTAACAGACGCGTATATTTTTTTTTTATGTATGATCAAGCATGACTTTTTCTGAGACGTCCGATTCCGATAATTCTTTTTTCAGTGAATAGGGTGTATTTCGGAGTTGGTCCCATTTGAATTTAAAAAATAAAATCCTCCCCTAAGGGTAGCAAAATGAAGGATATTGATCACTCACCCTCTAAATTCTGGTCCGTTAACCGATTCTATCAGGCATAACTTCGTACCGGGTTCTTAGATTTGGATGATTCTTTTTTTATTGAATAGGGTATACCTCATAGTTGATCATATTTGGATCTCGAATGGAATCTATCCACCCTTACGTGTAAAAAAATAGGTAATAATTGATTGTTTACTTGTTAACATTGGCACACATATGTAGTTGACAGTGACAGATCGCTTATGTCATTATTTTTGTTCTTCTACATCCTTCGCAATCATTATATTCTATAAGAGGATGGAATGATATACAAAGTAATGAAATAAACTAACCAGAACAACAAAAATAATTTATATTACAACAGATAGTAAAAGTAGATAATTATATTATTTAAGGTAATCAAGAAACAAGTAGGTAGTAATTGGTTGATTTCAGCCACAAATAATTGAAAAATAAAAAGTTTTCAACAAAAAATTAAACCGACGAAATACGGAACTGAAAAGTAAAAAATAAAATAAACCTTCTTAGTCTCCATAACTAAGCTCCTAAACTACGTAAGTAACTAATTTTGAGTCGGCGCCAAACGAACAATCAACGAAGATGATAAAATTACTTCAAAAAATTATCATAATGTCACCGCGCAACTCGATGCCATCATTTTACGCCTCATCTAATTCATTTGCTTGTTTGTTTCGTCGGTTTAATTTTTTGCTAAGAAGTTTTTATTCCCATTATAAACGACCGTCTAAAAAAATTCATTTGAAGTACTACATCCATTTTGACGCCCCCCTTCCAATAGCATTCTTATTTTCGTGGCAGTGCGACTCTCTTTCGACTTTCTATAGCCTACGAAAATATTTTAATTTTTTTCTCCATTATGAACGGCCGCTCAAAGTTAGCCATTCATTATCTTCCATGCAGTTTGATATCCGTATTTTTGTTTCCGTAGCAGCGCGACTCTTTCTTTGACTTTTTATAGTCCGATAAAGTATTTTAATTTTTTTCTATTATAAACGGCCCCAAAGAAAGCCATTGATCACTTTCTATGAATTTGATGTCATCTTTTCAAGGTATTTTTGTTTTCGTGGCAGCGCGACTCTCTCTTGACTTTTTATGGTCCGAGAAATTATTTTAATTTTTTTTCTATTATAAACGGCCGTCCAAAGAAAGCCATTGATTACCTTTTATGCATATTGATGTCCTCTTTCCAATAGTATTTTTGTTTTTGTGGCAGCGCGACTCTTTCCTTACTTTTATGGTTCGACAAATTATTTGAATTTTTTTGTCTGTTATGAAATGCTGTTCAAAGAAAGCCATTGATTTCCTTCTATGCATATTGATGTCCTCTTTTCCAATGGTATTTTTGTTTTTCGTGGTAGCGCAACTCTTTCTAACTTTTTATAGTCCGAGAAATTATTTTAATTCTTTTCACTGTTATAAACGACCGTCCAGAGAAAGCCATTGATTTCCTTCCATGCATATTGATGTCCTCTTTTCAAAGGGTTTTTGTTTTTGTGGCAGCGCGACTCTTTCTTGACTTTTTATGGTCCAAAAAATTATTTTAATATTTTTGTCTGTTATAAACCGCCGTCCAAAGAAAGCCATTCATTTCCTTCTATGCATATTGATGTCCTCTTTTCAATGGCATTTTTGTTTTCGTGGCAGCGCGACTCTTTCTTGACTTTTTATAGTCCGAGAAGTTATTTAATTTTATTTCTCTGTTATGAACGTCCGTCCAAAGGAAGCCATTGATTACCTTCCATGCATATTGATGTCCCCATTTTCAATGGTATTTTTGATTTTGTGGCATCGCGACTCTTTCTTGACTTTTTATAGACCGAGAAATTATTTTAATTTTTTTGTCTGTTATAAACGGCAGTCTAAAGAAACTCATTGATTTCCTTCTATGCATATTGATGTCCTCTTCTCAATAGTATTTTTGTTTCGTGGCAGCGCGACTCTTTCTTGACTTTTTATAGTCCGAGAAATTATTTTAATTTTTTTCTTCGTTATACACGGCCGTCCAAAGAAAGCCGATTACCTTCTATGCATATTGATGTCCTCTTTTCAATGGTATTTCTGTTTTCGTGCAGCGCGACTTTTTCTTGACTTTTTATAGTCCGAGAAATTATTTTAATTTTTTTCTCTGTTCTCTTTTCAATGGTATTTTTGTTTTCGTGGCAGCGCGACTCTTTCTTGACTTTTTATACAACGAGAAATCATTTTAATTTTTTTCTCTGTTGTAAACGGCCTTCCAAAGAAGCCATTGATTACATTGTATGCATATTGATATCCTCTTATCAATGGTTTTTGATTTTGTGGCAGAGCGACTCTTTCTTGAATTTTTATAGACCGATAAATTATTTAAATTTTTTTGTTTGTTATAAACGGCAGTCTAAAGAAACTCATTGATTTCCGCCTATGCATATTGATGTCCTCTTCTCAATGGTATTTTTGTTTTCGTGCAGCGCGACTTTTTCTTGACTTTTTATAGTCCGAGAATTTATTTTAATTTTTTTCTCTGTTCTCTTTTCAATGGTATTTTTGTTCTCGTGGCAGCGCGACTCTTTCTTGACTTTTTATAGACGATAAATTATTTAAATTTTTTTCTCTGTTATAAACGGCCGTCCAAAGAATGCCATGGATTACCTTCTATGCATATTGATGTCCTCTTTTCAATGGTATTTTTGTTTTCGGGGCAGCTCGACTCTTTCTAGACTATTCTTCAGCCGAGAATTTTGTTTCTCATATTTACGGACGTCCAAAAATGCATATAGTGCCCTATATATGCATTTTTGTTGTCCCGTTTGCAACGTTTTTTAATTTCGTGGCAGGCATTTGCAAGTGGAGATTGTTATCTTTTGAGGCAAATCCATGGTGAGTTCAGAGGATGGATACTATACCTGCACATTCAATTAGAAAGTGTGGCTGCATTTGTTTTATCGAATTCAGATTTTATTTGATCAATCTGACAACACTGTGAGTTAAAAACACGCTA
This sequence comes from Gonioctena quinquepunctata, assembly GCA_018342105.1. Classification (NCBI taxonomy): domain Eukaryota; kingdom Metazoa; phylum Arthropoda; class Insecta; order Coleoptera; family Chrysomelidae; genus Gonioctena; species Gonioctena quinquepunctata. Next base: position 28,787 of record JAFIRS010005793.1, on the reverse strand, counting down.
TCCCACAGTCGACAGACAACACGTCAGAAACCGTGGCTGGAAAAGCGTGGCCAACTTCACGTAAACACTATTTTTTACTAATAATTTTATTTATACATGTACTGTATTGACTTGTCCTATAGCTTTATGAGCTCGCATATGGATTAATAAACTATCTATCTATCTATCTAAAAGTTTGCCGCGCAAAGTTTTCAGTTCGAATACAAAAGCAATAAGCTTTGGAATCTATAACTCACGGAATAACCTACGTCACACATCCAAAGCAATTATTTTTTACTTTTTAGTGCATTTGAATGAAAGCTTGTCTTGAAAAAGGTTTTTCATTAATTATTTTATTTTGTGCTTTCTAGTACTTGAGATAAAGGTGTAATCTATGCATTTTTGTTCAAGCATCGTTCCTTTTTTTTTCCTGTAAGTTCTGAGCTATCTAGTCTTCAATGAGGAGACCATCTGAAGATGAACTCATCCGCCATCTTGGAGTTGAATTTCAACTAGAAATCACTAATTCATAATCTCCAACCCCGAAAACCCCCACATACCAATTTTGAATAGAATCGGACAATAAACACAGAAATTATCGGCCATCTTGGAGCTGTCATTTTGATTTTATGAATTTTGCGTAAAAGTTCATGATCTTCTACCCTGAAAACCCCCACATACCAATTTTGAATCGCACCATAAACCTAAATCTTCTTCGCCATTTTGTTTTTTCTCTAACAAAAATTCCATGAGCCGCCATTTATAGAAGATGTAAATGTAACCCAACCGAAAGAAGTAGCAGTGTGCTTTGCCTCTCATTTCTCTCAAAATACACAAAAGAAATCTGACTAACAATTTGGCAAAAATAAACAACGGAATGTACTGTACCAAGAAGAAATATCAGCCCGAGCATTTATTTTCGAGATGTTAATAGCCAAGAAATAACTACCATTATTTTCCAGTTTACAAACAAAAAAATTACAGGAGACGATACAATGAGCGTTAAAATAAGAAAATCTCTGAGGGAAATTATAGCTGAACTCTAGCCTACTTAATTAACTTGTCATTTGATCTAGGTGTATTTTCTTTAAGGATGAGATTGCCAAAATAAGTTTTGAAAGTCTTGCTTTTGTTTATGAATTCTTTTTTTTTAATATGCGTTAGAATAAAAAAATATAAAATATATTGTTTTTAGCAATAATAAAACAAATCAATAGGGATAATTGCAAAAAAAATATTCTTTAATTGTTTTATTAACGTTTTTATTTTTTTAGGCCTTTAATTGTTAATAAAAAAGTGTTTTTTTTATTTCTCTTCAAAAGCTTTCAAGCAAGAGCTCCAAGTGTAAACAAAATTCCAGGTTTTTAGTTCAACAATTATAAGGGTTTTTATAATAACTTTTAACAAGTAAAATTTTCTAATTAACAATAGCATAATTGATTGAAAAATAGAGGTAATTTTTTTTGCCGACGGATCATTGTTTATTGATATATTTAGATGATACCTAGAAAAAATGATTCCTTAATATTGATATTTACTCGGTTCAAATATTTTTTTTGTTCAGGTGTCAGATTCGGTCGGCGCGCACGGATGCTAAGCCGCGTGTTTTCTGCCTTTTTTTGCCGCTAAATTGAAATTATAAATATTGCCGGCACATTTTCTGAGGGTGGGACTTTTCTTAGGAAATTTTCTGCTCTTTAAGGATTTTTTTTCAAATTTTGGATATCTCAAATAGTTTTTGAGATATTTGCAAAAAACCTCACAAATTTTTTGTTTAGTTAATTGTTTATAACTTTTGCAATTTGTTTCTTCAGATATTGGTTCCGAACTAACAATTTTCTGATGCAATTACAACTATTAAACACCATGGTGTATGACGATCGTCGACTGTTTAAGAAGGATATGTGGAAGAAAAAATAAGGGAAATTTGGAAACGGTATTTTTAGTGGTGATATCAAGAAAAGTGGAAATGTCGAAGTCGAGAACAACATTACTTGTAACATTATACAAAAAAAGCCATTAGATTAAGTAATACCAAGATCATCGTTCGGAATTAAGATACAGAATAACGGCAATTGTACCAATAATATAGTCTTATGAAAAATTAGTATGGAAGGAATATGATTGTAATATTTTTAATAAAAACAATTGGAATGAGAATGATGGGTATTGTGTATTACCTGTATTTGACCAACGTAGGTCTGTACTTTTTTGCACACCGTGCAGATTTTTTTTTGCACTGTTGAAAAATAGCTTACTTTTGACATTTGAAAGTCATCAAAAATGACACATTCCTGACGAAAGTATTGTAAAAAAATATTTTTGTTCAAATTAATATCACTTCCATGATTATCATATTCCTTGAAAGACCAACTTCAGATTACCTGCAAATAAAACGGATTATGCAATGGTTCCATAATCTGGTACTTATTTTTTCATAAATCCCAATTTAATTACCTCTAATGACCCTTCCATAGTTCGAATAAGCCTTTTTCTGAGCAGACACTCATTAAGTTTTGAATACGAGATAAATTGCCCCATCCAAAACTAATGACATCATTCAGTACTTAAACGGTAATATATCTAGAAAAATCACAGTGTTAGTGAGATATTGCAAATCGATCATCTAGAAAGATGTCCTTTTCGAAATCCAAACGATTCTCATATTCCAAGCCACCAACAACTTCTAAAGAAGATTCATCCATGGAAGACAAAAAAGTAAAGTTTACCAGTAACCAGAGAAATGCGACTTATGTTTGCACCGAAGAGGATCGAAAGGTATGTTTTTTACATGTTCTTATTCTACTTCATTTATTTGTAATTTGATTTTTGTACATGATTCGCGGAACAATACATTCCAAACAATTTTATATAATGGTAATTCGAAAATGATGCTCCAAATTTCACAACACATATTTACATACTCAATTAACTTTCACCAACAAAAAAAATAGAAAAAAATTATACATATTCGATGAAATACGAGAATAATAATGTTTTTTCCCGCGACAATAAAGCCAAATTTCCTTCGCATTTTGAATAATAATAATGAAAGTCTTCACACGTTTTGGGATTGTAATTTTCTAAAACGCTAACTACTTCTATGATTTTTGGTAAAGATCCTTGCAATACTTTTCGTCTGCAGTAATAAACTTTTTTTCTAACATATTCTCTAACTTTTATCGTGAATGTAGTTCGTCAATCACACACGTCGTATGATTTTTGATGGCTTTTCTGCGATGTATTTTCTTTTGAATCTCGTAAAAATATTATGACGATTTACTTCTGGAACATCTGCTTCGTGATTATGATCATTTTCTGTTTTGCTTAATACATGATCGGGTCCTAGCAGAGTAAATACTTCTGCAGCGCACTTCTCCGTTTGCCAAAATATTTCACCACTTTTTAAAATCTTTTCTTTTTTAAACTTAAGATTATTGAGCACCAAAAGCTCATTTCCATAAATTCTGTCAATAATTTTAAGGTCCATTTTAAACGTAACAATTTTCATTTCTCTAGTTCACCGGGAAGTTAGTTTAAAATCGATTGCTTTGTACTATCATTATTATTAATACAGGCAGACGAAAGAGCGAGTTAATATTGCAGTGTCATCCAGTTCTAAGTTATTTTTGAAGTTTAAAATCTATACTTGTTGTTAATATTATTGATATATTTCATTATTACAATAATCAGTAAATCAATCGCGCTTAGTATAAAGGAAGAATATATTCGTGGAATATTAGTTTAATTCGATGAGTATTCAAATATACCGCTAGATTATGACATGTTGAATAGATATGAAATGCCTCATTGGGCCTTTTTTGCACTGTCAATTCTCCACATGGGAAGTTATTAATCTTTTTACTTATAGGTACAAAAAACAAGTATTTTTTCCATTCAAATTCGAACAAAAATACAAAATGTAATACAAAAAAATACATATACTTATAAGTAGGTACAAAAACAAAGATTTCTTTCGTTAAAATAAAAATCACAAACTAAAATCCAGTATCCTGTTTTTCGTATTTGCAAACCTTTCAATAACATTTGAAACATCTATTTGCACATCTCTATGAACATGAAGTAGAACGTAGAACTAATCCAACCAACCGCTAATGTTGCATCGTTTATCGCAGCCAAGTTTTCAATCGCTTCAACGAAGAAGATGTATTCGAAATATGAAGAAACTTTTTTATCAAGGGAAATATGTTAGTGTCACAAAATTTTAAACGAAAAAAAACATATAAATTCAAAGAAACGATAGTATCAGCTAAACACTTGAAGGAATATAATTTCGTTGGAAAATAATGTTTTCATTGAATTTTGATAATGTGAGGCTATTGTTAATTAGGTCATTTTTTTGCAACCGCCGCTTTTATTGAAAACCAAATAGTTGTTCACAGAATGACTCCATGATATTTCTGGTTCCTGGAGCCCATTTTACATGTGAACTCAATAATATCACGCTATAAAATGGTTTGAAAGTTGATTATTTTGTTAATTATAAATTTCAAAATATGAGAAATTGAGTAGATATTGTCAATTTTTTCTATTGATATTTCACATTATTATTAGTTTTATGACTGATGAAGACATTTTACGTTAAAAAAAATATTTAGAAACAAATGGATAAGGTGAATATTTTTCAAAAATTGTTTTTCGTTGCTGAGAGTTTATTATGAATTTGAAAAAAATCTATTTTTTTTTCAATTGTTTATAATAGTTTTTTTTTTATTTAAATAATATATTAGGATTTTTTTTTCCCCAAAATTAATAATTGGTTATTCTCTACCTAATAAGATTCGTTTTCATTAACAATGTAATTATTTATTACTTACCAATTAGCAATGAACAAACTTTTACATTATAAATTTTTTTAATCATAATAAACTATTGACAAACTAATAATGCAAAAAAACAATTTTTGAAAAATATTCAACATATCCTTTTGTTTATAAATATTTTTTAAATGAATGGCGTATTTTTTAAAACTTTGTAAAATGCCTTTATCAGTCTTGAAACTGATAGTAATGTGAAATATGAATTGAAAAATGGATAATATTTACTCGATTTCTCATATTTCGTTAACTTTAAAATCTATAATATCAACTTTTAAACAATTTTATAGCGTGATATTATCGAGTACACATGTGAAATGTGATCCAATAAGCAAAATAATTATGGAGTCATTTTGTGAACAATTCGGTTTTTAATAAAATTGGCGGTTCCAAAAAAACTTCTTAATTAACAATATCAAAATTTAATAAAAAAAAATTTTCCTAACGCAATTACATTCTCTCAAGTGTTTAATTGATATTATGATTTTCTTTATTTATATTTAATAGTAGAAAAAAATATTTTATGTGCATTGCTCTTTCGAGAGGTCCTGTACTCCTGCATTAACGCCCACGTGGAGCCCTATTCTCAACGTTGAATAAAAATTATAATTATTTGAGATATAGTTCCGGAAGTGTGTATTTTTCCATGTGAAATTTCCTCCTCTTCAAGATTCTATTTTTTAAGTTTCTCTATCATCAATAGTTTTTGAGCAATCACCCAAAAACTAAGGCCATTTTAATTTTTTTTGTTTTTGGTAAAAAAAATAGCAAATTCTCGTCGGCGGAAAAAATCGAAAAATACATCTTTCTCAGAATGACATATTTCAGTAGACTGACAATTTTCCGCAGGAAACTCACTTTTCGACTAGAATAATGAGAAAATGTGGTGGTCATTCCAACAATTTAAACATTTTGCAGGATACCCCCATTACCCCCTCCCTTAAATACGCGCTTGGAGAATGTAACAATGTTCAATCTACTAGTTTCAACCAGAATACCAATCATGCATTCCACAAGATTTTTACCTTCATCTTCAATCGATGTTTTTCGTCCAATAATGAAATATTTTCATATTGTAAGTGTTTTTTTTCCAGATCTCAAATAACTCGGCACCGGCGATACTTTCGACAGACCAAAGCAGCTCGAATTCGAATGGAAAAACTATGAAAAAAATTGCCAATAGCTTCACCAGAACCACCACCAACAACGTCTTCACGAAAAAACAATACAATGTGAGGAAGGCAGAGAATAAAATGAGAAAGGATCCGAAAGGAAGCGTGAGTCCCAATTATTTCTTCACCTGGGACGATTTCGTGTCAGGGTTGGATGGCGTTAAAAAATCCCTCGAAGAAGTTCATACAGTTTTAGCCAGTGAAGATAGTTTGGCCCCAAAGAATAATGTGACAGGTAGCTTGAGGATCATCGAAGGCATAGTTGAGAATAGTAGAGCTGCGATTGCTGATCATGTACACGAATTTATTTCTATGATAAATCACGATTCGGAAAGAATGGTTAACGTATTCTTAAACCAAATGCTTTCTCAGAATATGACGTATCTTAAAAAGATGCAAGACCAGTGCCAGCACACGATGGATATCATGACATCCGAAGTAACTAGGATACTGAAAAAGAAATACAATGATTCATCGAGGAGGGAAGAAGATTTGAAAAGAATTATCAACATCGTAAGTGAGCAGCTGGAGGAGGGCAAATATTTCACAAGACATCTGGAAGATAATTACATTGCTTTGGTCAAGACTGCTGAGCAAAAGGTATGTCAAAATATGATTATACTTCTTCACCCCATTTGGAAATGAAAGAGTAAAAACGCCAATCCTCGAAAAATGTTGTCCTGGTACATCCTACTTAATGTATTCAAACCCTAATCTCTTCAATCAATATACCTAAAAAAAAATCAAAACAGCTGAAATTCTGGAAATACGGAAGTATGAAGTATCCAGTAAAAAATTCTTTACCATGTCGAGGCGCTGGAAAAAAAACCCTAAAACTCCAGAAGTATTGGAGATATGAAAAAATGTTTCGAATAAAAGTTGTAGCTAGTTATTTTGTAAACAAATTTTTTATAAATTTGGCGACTATATACGACGGTTTATTTAAAAAGCCTGTAATATTTCAAATTACACAACTATTGAGTTTTGAGTTGAGATTTTTTTTTAAGAGTAAATTTTTTTTTTTTTAACCAAAAATTCTAAAATTATGGGTTTAATAAGAACTCGTTTAAAAATATCAAATCAAAACATAAAAAAAAAATTTTCAAAATTATTTTCTGGAGATTTTCTTGTTCAAAATAATTCTTATATTCTCTTCGGAAACAAAAGCATGTTTCTGAAACGAGAATTTCACATCTCAGTATCATGTCCATCCCGCAACATGCACAGTTCGGTTCTTCTTACGCATTCGTAATGTGCTACGGTTGTATGGCCCTCACACAATTAGCAATCACAATTTCCAAATGTTCTCTATCCTTGAAAAGACTCAATCCTTCAATGAACCCCAAAAAAAGAAATCCATTGGGGTTAAATCTGGGGAGCGCGCTGGCATTGGATACTCCGAGTAACGTCCTATCCATTTTCCATTACATGTTTTATTTAAAAATTGTCGTATTGCTACACTACAGTGGACGCTAGCTCCATCTAACTGATACCAAATTCGGTCTCTTTGTCTACGAGGCATTTGATTTGAAATTGGTAATAAATCTTGTTCTAAAAATTGCAAATATCGGTGGGCATTAAGGTTTTTATCAATGAAGAAGGGACCAATCACAGTATTGTTTAACAATCAGTCCACATAAGACATTTAGCTTAAATTAGTATTGGTCCTTGCACTCTATAGTAAAATGAGGGTTTTCTGTAGCCCACCATCTACAGTTCTGTGAACTTACTGTTCCATTAGTTGTAAATGTTGCTTCATCAGTCCATAAAATATTTATTGGGAAATGTGCGTTTTCTTCGTATTCTCCCTGATACTATGCAAAAAACTCAAATCTTGGAATGAAATTCTTTTCTTTTGAAGTATTTATGAATTTTCGTTTGAAAGCTTTGAATTTATTGTAAAAATTGTAAAGTAGTCGATATTTATTTTATTGATGTCTTACCATTTTCGATACCTTTTAAACACACTTTTTTGAAATTGTTACCAATACTGCCTGTTTCTTTGAATTTACTCAAAATACGGGTTACTGTAGTGTGATTTACATTGCGATTATGATGCCTGGCATTAAAAATGTTTGTAACTTGTCTGCTTGGAGTATTTTCCCCACACAACAATATAATCTCAACTTTTTTTCCTTTTGTAAGCATCTTAATATTATTTGAATAGTACTTATCATCAAACGTTAACAAAATAAGCAATAACAATAACTACGTAATGAATATTTAGCAAATGTGTCAAGTAGTTAATGTCAAACATTCGTTTGTTTTCAAAGCCAACTTAAAACAATTCTTTTGGACAAGAAACACTCCAAAAAATTAATGTAATTAGTGTGTGTCGAAATACTTATTTTATTTTGATGTTTTGTGATTTGATATTATTGAATATTGAGTTTTTGTTACAATACTGTATAATTTTGAGCAAAAATAAAAATAACTTTGCAACAAAAACTTTCAAAATTATTTTACTCTTCAAAAAAATTGACCGTGGTTAGCACAATAGTTGTGTAATTTGTAATATAACAGGTTTTCAAAATGAACGGTCGAATACAGGATGTTGTCTATTCATCGTTTTAGCAAATTAATTTTTCGTAGTCCCCATTTAAAAAAAATGGGTAAAAAAATAAAACTTCACTTAAATGGCCATGACTTCAAATCTAGATGTATTTTCTCATGCTGAACAACTTTTCTAAATAACATTTCCCGAGATTTTTCAAAATGAGGGTACTTTACCCATGTCTCAAAATCAAATTTTTTAAGGCTCCTCGTATATTACGTGTGTTTTACTATATTGTATTTGTGGATGTTAAGTTTTAGGGGATGCAAAACTTTTTCCAAAAATAACTTTTTGTCGAAAAACCCTTAATAAATAAGTTTCCCATAAGGTGCATACTTTGAGGATAACACTGTATAACCGGAAAAGTCTGTCAATGTTCCTTGCTACTAAGAGCTGCCTAAAAGAAGTTATAAAGCACATGGAATATAGAAAAAACTGCCATATTTCTTATGAGACTAGTTTCGAAGTTCATACAAACTCCAATCATAATAGAAAGAGGGTTCAAAGATTTCCGATTAAATATCTGTGCGTGACATTTGGTTCATAAATTCGTAAGGAATCATTGCCACGTTGATTCCTGGGGGCTTTGTGCTGTTCGAGGTGGATATATTAGACTGTTCAACCAGATTACTTTTGGTATTGTTGGAAGTATTTTGACATGTAATTCTGTATATATCTCCAGGAATTTAGTATAATTGAAAAAGTACAATACTCATTAAAAAAAATCCAAAGCTATTCGAAAGGTCAAATTCCAATGTACCGAGTGGGTCAAATTGGACACTTTTGAAATGAAAGTCTTGTTTTCAAAGTAGACAGATGAAAACTGATGGCTGAGTCTGAGGGTCAATTTTTATGATAAACTCATTATGGAAACCGCATATCGATATCTATCATCGTATCTGAGTTACAGCATATTTTTCGGAAATGTGCATTCTCGAAAAGTTGCTGTAACTTTTTTCATGTCAAAAATTCTTTGTTTCTATGGGAACATTTTCAGAACACTTTTTTACGTAAAATTTAATGGTGCGAATAATTTATTTTTTCAAATCATATATCGATAGTTATTAATGGAAAAATCATTTCTTAAAATTAGATAACCTGTATATTCTTGCATAATTCAATAGAGCTTGAAATCATCATTCCAAAAATGTTTTGCTAGAGTCACCTTTGAAATGCAGAGCTTTTAGGTTTTTTCATGTAGACTTTGAAACGTACCACTCGAACAAGTAGGCTTTGGACGACGCGGCGATAAAATAGAAAGCAAGTGTTCACTAGTAGCTATCAAATGTTAAGGAAGCTGTTCACACCAGTAATTAAAACTCATAGTTTCAATAAAACTGATAACAATTTATACTATATTTACTACTAATAAATGAAACTCCAACAATAATAATAATCATCATAAAAAACAAACAAAAACAAAATATTTCATTAGAGGTATTCAAAATGTCTACCAGCTTCTCATATCAACAGACGGCACCTTTTTTTGAGCATTTCTTGCCGAATTAATTAGTTCAATGAGAGTGAGTGAAGCAAAACTTTGCATCACTGCCGCTTCCAATTCGTGTCTAGAGTTGGTCGGCAATTCAAAAATAAGATATTTTAACCTTCCCCAGAGGTAAAAGTCCTTAGGCGATAGGTCTGGTGACCTGGCTGGCCAACGGTTGGGTCTTTGGTTGGCTATCCAATTATTGCCAAGATTTGCAGCCAATTTGACAATTAACAGTATGAAAATATTACTCCCTCCTTGCACCCCCTCTGAATTAAGAGCATCCTCCCAAAAAATTCAAATGAGAGGGTGGTCGTGTGGCGCCTTGTTCGAACGGAATTTTCATTATCTGTTCAGCAATATTAGGTTTTCCAAATTTGGTGCAATCATATTGAATGTAAAATTTCAATACTTTACGTAGAATGAAGGAAATAATGTCACATGATGTTTAGGGAGTATTTTCAATTTATTTTACAATTAAATGAAATGTTCAAAATGACCACCATTCACTTCTTGACCATAAGCAAGTCGATCTTGGAATTCACGCACAAAATTTTGTAGGATCTCAGGTTCAGGAGTTGAATAGGGATGATCCTGATAGAAGGCAACAATTCTGTGAACTGATGATGGACAGAATGAAAGCAGATTTGCAGTTCATGAACAAAATTGTTGACAATTGCAGTGTTTTGGGGCGAAGCCCCGTCTTGCTGAAAATATATTTTCCCAAGTTCCATTCACAGCAATTCATCAACAAGGGGTTCAATTTGTTGTCTTGAAATTTCTAAATACCTCTCGAATGAGAGACTGCATTATAAATGAACGGGCCGATAAATCTACCCCTGAAAACACCTGCCCAACTCAATCCGAATCTCCCTTGACTCCTCTGTTCCACAATAGAATGAGGATTTTGTTGTGCCCAAGAATAAGAATTGTAGCGCTCGAAAATGTCGTCTGTCCAAATACAATTCAACGAAAAATCAGACAATTGGTTACAATTTCCCAAGAACCACTGGCAAAAATTCATGCGGCGTTGTCATGGTCTGAGTTAATGAACTCTTCTGGTCCTGTATGGCTTGAATTTGTGCTTTTAAAAATCCGCCCAACGTTAGTTCTTGGTGGGCCTGTTGATATTTTTCTATTTCGCGTTGACGTTTTGAGATTATTTGCAACAGCTCCTAAAACACTATTTATTCCAACTTCCTATCCCTATTTGATGCATATAATTCTTGCCTTTTCTTTCCAAATTGACCACCATCAATTAGGTTGTGTTGCAATCTTGCGAAAATGTCTCTGAAAGGTTGTCTTCTCTCTGGATACCTCTCGTGGTACAAATTGCTTGCTGCCCCTGCATTTTCCCCGGATAGTATAAAACAGACTATCATATCCCATTTTTCATAATTCTCATACTTCATGGCAAATGTGTTTGAAAGATGAACAAAAACCACGAATTGAGGGGCGTATTTACTGATTAAATCAAAATTTGACAGCTATCAGTAAACATTTGCATTCTGTTTTATCGCCGCGTCGTCCAAAGCCTACTTGTTCAAAGTGTGCGTTTCAAAGTCTACATGAAAAAACCTAAAAGCTCTGCATTTCAAAGATGACTCTAGCAAAACATCAAGTGTGCTACAGTTTTGGAATGTTTATTTTAAGTTCTATCGAAATATGCAGGAATATATAGGTTGTCTCATTTAAAAAAATATTTTTCCAATAATAACTATTGATATATGATTTGAAAGAATAAATTACTTAAACCATTGAATTCTACGTGAAAAAGTGCTCCAGAAATGTTTTAATAGAAACAAAGAATTTTTGACAGGGAAAAAGTTACAGCAACTTTTCGAAAATGCACATTTTCGAAAAATATGCTGTAACTCAGAAACGATGGTAGATATCGATATGCGGTTTCCACCATTACATTTGTCATGAAAATTGACCCTCTATCAGTTCTCATCTATCCAGTTTGAAAACAGGACATGCCCTTCAAAAGTGTCCAATTTGGCCCACTCGGTACAAACTAGCCGATTAATTTTCTAAAAGGGCGTTATTGAAGAAATGGATACATAACAAAATGCATCTATCTCTTCCATCCTATTTCAGTCTATTCCACGTTCAATTGAAATTATTGTATGATGTTATGATGGAACTGACTTTTTTACAGATTTTACAGCAGATTCAACTCATCGATTCTCTGAAAGCGGAATTAGATGCATCCGAATTGACTAATAGCCTAGAATCGATTGTGAAGAAACAGAACTCGAAGTAATGAATGAATTATCATTAAGGCTATATCACATGTAAAATTTTTCGAAGCCCATATTTTGATATATGAACATAAATTAAACTGATATCAATCATTCAAGTGTTTTATTCTTCATTGGAGGTTCTGAATTTGGTAATATTTAGTAAAAAAATAGCTTTACTGATCATTCACCTGAATAGACGTCAAATAAACGTCGCAACTTTCTGAAATTCAGATCAATTTTATTGTCCTTGTTCTCGCTATTCCAAACCCCCACAAATATTATAAAGAGGTGAAATTTGTTTGTATGTAGGGGGGAATTACTGAACCGATTAAAATAACAATCATTAATCTATATAATAAAAATGTCTTTGTAAGAGCAATATGTGAGAACGGCCGGACCGATTTGGCTATTTTTTCTCAAGACTTCCGATGGCCCGAGCATGGTTTTACGAAAAAAGAAGGAAAGTTGCCCGAAAATTGGTAAATTCGGGAATACAAGAGAAATTTGGCCAACAAAAGGAATATCGACTGAGCTCTTGGTAAAGATCCGATCAGCTCAGCGGTTAGAGCGTGTGCTTTGTAACTCCAATGCCCCGGGTGTGTCCACTCAAAAATCTGATTTTATTTTAACAATCAAATTAACAAACATTTTTTGTTGTTTGTAATCGTCCGAATAAGGTTTTTAGAGAAAGAAAATTTTTTTAGAAAAGTTATTGGCGGGAAACGTTTAAAGTGCTTTTTACTATGGGATTTTTGTAGACCATAACACGATTCGAGCGATGGATATGCGTAATTCTTCGGTCGTGGACAATTTTTCTGGAATATATATATATATATATATATATATATATATATATATATATCAACCTGTGGTAGAAGTCCATTGTATCTCGAAGTGGAGTGGTATAATTTTATGAAGAAGAAAAACTCGAAGTCGTCTCCACAATATAATATTAACAATCGATTAGATAAATACCATCCATTAGGTGAACATGTTTCGAACCTCTATAGGTTCATCATCAGCAGATAATAAAAGTATTCTACAATAAAAGAAGAACAAAGACTTAGTTACATGGGTAATGTGATACAATAAGTGCTACTTACATGGAGATGAAAAAATATTTTGTAGGTTAATGATATAAAATTATTTTAATTCCAATGTTCATAACTTGGACCATATGGAAAGTTGGGATTTCTGTTTCAAGGGCTGTGTCCCATTTTTAAATTTGGGAGGGCTAAATACTTTAGCCGATGCAAAATGAATTGACGACATGAGGAAACAACAGAAGCAATGGCGGTGATTGACAGCACCCAAAGAGCCATCCATCTGTCAGACTGAATTATCAAACCTAACCATGGAACGGCGACAAGAGAACTCCATGCACGGAACAAATATGAACTAGATGTAAATCACAACCAAGCAGTTACTATACCATGCGTAGAGCTCAGATGTCACCTATCCATATTTAAAATTTATATATATATATCTATAAGAGTAGAACAATTGTGTATCAAAATAAAGAACAGTATGTATGTGACAGACTAGTTATTCCAACGAACACCGAAGCGCAACTTGTACTGAAGAAGGAAAACCACACCACAGAGCAAACCGGATAACACCTGTCCAAACGAACAAATGACTATGACATAGAACAATTGGTTTATCGGAGATCGAGGCAGGAAAAAGTTCTAATGAAATGTAAGGGAATTAAAAACTTTCGACAATCAAACTGTACTTGTTCATTTAAGGAAATGACACTCATTGTTTATGACAGCATTGATCTCAAATATTTCAAGGAAATTGAGTAAAGAGCCCTTTTGGCAAACATGTAAAATATCTAAATCAGTCTCAATATCAAAGCTATGGTTATGATTAAGAATATGGTTAGCAAATGAACTTTTGGTATTATAATCATCTATGTGTGGGTTTCTAGAACTCTCAATCAGTTTAACATGTTCACCAACTCTTCTTTTTTTTTCTACCACTCTGACCGACATATTGAGCAACACAATCGGTCTGTGAACATGAAATTCTGTAGACTCTGATTTGTGGGAGAGGTACTTTATCTTTAGTATTGACTAACATTTTGGAAATCGAATCCGTAGTGTAAAAGGAGAAATTGATATCATTACCGAAACGTCTGAAAATGTTCAAGATATCAAGAAACTTTGCCTAAATAAGGAATAGAACAGTATTTATTGGTTTTTCTATCGGAACTAAACTGCGATTGAGGATTTGATTAGATGTTTATCACGAATTCTGTTGATTAAGTAGGAAACCATTGTTGTTGGCCTATTGTTTAATAATATTCCATTCAATATTGAAACTTTCAGGGATAAAGGGATATTAAATAGTCTATGGCAAAGAATTGAACGCTGCGAATTTATAGGAATTGGGGTGGCAGAAGAAAGGGAATTACTGTATCTGTATGAGTTGGTTTCCTATAAATCGAAAAATCAAATTTAGAATCGTTGATATTTAACAAAAAATCTAAAGAAGGGAGAGAATTGTTTTTTGCTATTTCCATAGTGAATTGTATCGCGGGGTGTAAGGAATTTGAAAATTCTAACATCAGATTTACTTCTTGAAGATTCCCGTTGAAAAGATTGCATTGTTCTTTTCAACGGGAATCTTCAAGAAGTAAATCTGATGTTAGAATTTTTAAATTCCTCACACCCCGCGATACAATTTACTATGGAAATAGCAAAAAACAATTCTCTTCCTTTTTTAGATTTATTGTTAAATATCAACGATTCTAAATTTGATTTTTCGATTTATAGGAACCAACTCATACAGATACGTAATTCCCTTCTTGCCACCCAATTCCATAAATTCGCGGCGTTCAATTCTTTTGCCATAGACATTTAATATCCTTTGCCCTTGAAAGTTTCAATATTGAATGGAATATTATTAAACAAATAGTCAACAATGGTTTCCCACTTAATCACAAATTCGTGATAACATCTAATCAAATCCTCAATCCGTTGTTCCGATAGAAAAACCAAAATACTGTTCTATTCCTTATTTAGGCAAAGTTTCTCGATATCTTGAACATTTTCAGACGTTTCGGTAATGATATCAATTCCTTCTACACACGGTTTGATTTCAAAATGTTAGTCAATACTAAAGATAAAGTACCTCTCTCCCACAAATCAGGTCTACAGAATTTCATGTTCAGACCGATTGTGTTGCCAATATATCGGTAGAGTTGTAGAAAATAAAACAAGGTTGAGAACATGTTAAACTGATTGAGATTCTAGAAACCACAATAGATGATTATAATACCAAAAGTTCATTTGCTAACCATATTCTCAATCACAACCATAGCTTTGATATTGGACTGATTTAGATATTTTACATGTTTGCCAAAGGGCTCTTTACTCATTTCCGAAATATTTGAGATCAATGCTGTCATAAACAATCGAGTGTCATTTCCTAAAATGAACAAGTACAGTTTGATTGTCGAAAGTTTAATTCCTTACATTTCATTAGAACTTTTTCCTGCCTCGATCTCCGATAAACCAATTGTTCTATGTCATATGCATTTGTTCGTTTGGACAGGTGTTATTCCGGTTTGCTCTGTGGTGTGGTTTCCTTTCTTCAGTACAAGTTGCACTTCGGTGTTCGTTGGAATAACTAGTCTGTCACATACATACTGTTCTTTATTTTGATACACAATTGTTCTACTCTTATAGAAAATATATATAAATTTGTAAATATGGATAGGTGACATCTGAGCTCTACGCATGGTATGTAACTGCTTGTTGATTTACATCTAGTTCATATTTGTTCCGTGCAGAGTTCTCTTGTCGCCGTTCCATGGTTAGGTTTGATAATCCAGTCTGACAGATGGATGGCTCTTGGTCTGTCAATCACCGCCATTGCTTCTGTTGTTTCCTCATGTCGTCAATTCATTTTGCATCGGCTAAAAGTATTTAGCCCTCCTAAATTTAAAAATGGGACACAGCCTTGAAAGGAAATCCAACTTTCCATATGGTCCAAGTTATGACATTGGATAAAATAATTTTATTCATTAACCTACGAAATATTTTTGATCTCCATAGAGCACTTATTGTATCACGTACCCATGTAACTAAGTCTTTGTTCTTCTTTATTGTAGAATACATTTATTATCTGCTGATGATGAACCTATAGAGGTTCGAAACATGTTCACCTAATCGATGGTATTTATCTAATCGATTGTTAATATCATATTGTGGAGACGACTTCGAGTTTTTCTTCTTCATAAAAAATATATATATATATATATATATATATATATTTTCTTGAGATTTTGGTGGTGACGATATGATAGAAAAATGAAGTATTTGGATTTTTATTTACCATTGGCGTGCGGTGTTGGATGATGGGGGGGGGAGGGGGGTCTAAAAAAGCCCTTTTTTTAAAGGATATTAGGACTCATTTTAGATAACTTTTTCTATAAGATTTAGAATGATTACCTCCAAAAACCACTTAATCCATTTTTTCGAAAACCTCAAGAGCTGATTTTAGCAGAAAAAAAATATTATGTATTTTTTTAATAAGTTTTTTATTTGTAACTGTGGTAACGAAGTTACGAATTACATTATTTTAGTTTCTTGTTTGTTCAACATAACTACCTTTTAAACAATACACTTTCCAACAATTCGTCTTAAACGTACATTCACTTTTATTAAAGATTGGGCAGTAATTTCCTGACACACTTGCCTAATTCTAATGAAGAGTTTCTCTCTATTACGTGGCCGAGTAGCACACAGTTTACTTTTCAAGTGCTCCCTTAGAAAAAGGTCATAAGGGATGATATCCCGCGATATGGTGGGCCATGGTTCTAGGAGAATTTCTACCTGTCCACTTCATAGGGAAAGTTGCATTTAGAAAGTTCCTGACCATCAGAGAATTATGTGCGGGGCACCATCTAATTGAAATATTAAGTTGTGTCTCAGTGCTATCACACTATTTGTCGTAAACGTTGCCTCGTCAGTAAACATCATGTTCCTTAGAAAAAGTCTGTCGTTAAGATAGTTATCTCATTAACGTAACACTGCTTGACTTATTGACAATTCGTACAAATTACTAAATGTCAACCAAAACTTTTGTTTCGAAGCACTTTTTGAATAATTTGCTTAAAAACAGCACAGGTCAGCATGCCAACGGTAACAGAGCACGCGTATCTTAGCAAAATTTCGAAAAAACCTTAATCGTAGTATAAGGAGGATACTGAATTTAAAGAAACGGTATGGAGGTGTTTGAAATGCAATAGGATTAGGGCATTTGAACTGAAAAATTAGAAATGAACAACCTATTAGAAAAAGTGATTTTAAAATATATTTCTTTGTGCTAAAATCAGCTCTTGAGATTTTGAAAATATGAATTAAGGGGTTTTTGGGAATGCTGATTCTAAATCTGATAGAAAAAGTTATCTCAAAAAAGCCTTTTTACCCCTCCAACACCGCACGCCAATGATAAATAGAAATGTTCCCTATGCCAAACACTTAATTTCTTTGACATACGATCACCACCAGAATTTGGAGAAAATCGCATTATTAATAATTTAGAGAGAAATGAAGAACTTATTAGAAAAAGTTATTTTAAAATATATTTTTTTCTGCCAAAATCAGTTCTTGAGATTTTGGAAATTTTGGAAATATGAATTAAGGGGTTTTTGGGGATCTGATTCTCAATCTGATGGAACAAGTTATCTAAAATAAGCCCTAATATCCTTTTCCCAGAAAAAAAGGCTTTTTCACCCCCCACCCCTCCAACATCGCACGCCAATGGCAAATAAAAATGTTTACTATGCCAAATACTTCATTTCTCTAACCTACAATCACCTCCAAAATTTCAAGAATATCGCATTATTAATAACTGAGATATTAGGGTGTATTCATGAAAAGCGGGACAGACAGACAGGATGAGCCAAACACAAACTCCTACTACAGATTCCTCACCTCATTTCGAGGTGAAAAATTGCTATCAAGGTATGTCCAAAAATGCATCCCCTCGGAGATACAGGGTGTCGGAAGTACGAAAAAAATTAAGATTTAATTTGTTTTCTCCAAAATTCCTGAAGGAAAAAAGTTCAAACGTGGTACACTAATCAAGGTTTATCAACGTGCTAATTTGAAGTTGAAAATTTTTATTGTCGTGAACCAGTGGCGTAGTTACGATGGTATGTGGTCATATGTTCCTTCATATTTTCTTGGAACAAATTTGAAAAAAATAGGCTACCAAGTCGCCACGCTTTTTTGAAACATCCTGTATGAATGAAACTCAAGCCATTAATCTGCCAACAATCTACAATTTTGAGAACTGAAGACACCATTCGAGGTAAAAGTTGTTTCGTCAGAAAATAGTACATTTTTTGAGAAATCAGGATTGTCTTCTAACATTTCCTGGAACCATACACAAAAATAAAATCCAGCATCATAATCCCTGTCTCGCAGTACTTGCACAAATTTTGGTTTGTGTGGGTGAAAGTGATTTTGCTTTAAAATTCGTCTAACAGAGGATTGAGATATTTCTGTCTCTTCTGCCATAATTTTCGTCGAAACTCTTGGTGTCTCAGTGACTGTCAGTAAAACATTGTTAACATTATTTTCATTATTTACATCAGGCTCAACGTATTTTTATGAAAATAGCACAAATATAAATTATCTCTAGATGAATAATGTCAATCCCCCCAACGAAAATATAAACAACTTTCACATAAAAACTTTTTGCCAAAAAATTAAACCGATGAAATACGGAACTGAAAAGTAGAAAATAAAATGAACCTTCTTTAGTCTCAATAACTGAGCTCCTAAACTAATGTGAGTAACAAATTTTGAGTCGGCGCCAAACAAACAAGCAAATGAATTAGGTAAGGCGTAAAATGATGGCATCGAGTTGCGCGGTGGCATTCTGATATTTTTTTTGAAGTAATTTAATGATCGTTGATTGTTTGTTTGGCGCCGACTCAAAATCAGTTACTTACATTAGTTTAGAGCTTACTTATTGAGACTAGGAAGGTTTATTTTATTTTTTACTTTTCAGTTTCGTATTTCATCGGTATAATTTTTTGTTAAAATGTTTTTATTTAAAAAAAAATTGTGGCTGAAATCTACCAATTACTACCTAATTTTTTTTTATTACTTTCAAAATAGTTACTTACACACCTTACTTCAACTATTTCCAGTTGAATAATATGATTATCTACTTTTACTATTTGTTGTAATATAAATTATTTTTGTTGTTCTGGTTAGCTTATTTCATTACTTTGTATATTATTCCATCCTCTCATAGAGTATAATGATTGTAACGGATGTTGGAGAACAAAAATAATGACAGTAGCGATCTGTCATTGTCAACTACATATGTGTGCCAATGTTCACAAGTGAAAAATCAATTATTCCCTATTTTTCTACCCGCAAGGGTGGATATTTCCATTCGAAATCCAAATATGATCAACTATGAGGTATACCCTATATAATGAAAAAAATCCAAATCGAAGAACCCAGTACAAAGTTGTGCCGGATAGAATCGGTTAACGAACCAGAATTCAGAGGGTGAGTGATCAATATCCTTCATTTTGCTACCTTTAGGAGAGGATTTTATTTTTTAAATTCAAATGGGACCAACTCCGAAGTACACCTCAGGGGTGGATTTTATCTTTTATATTCGAGTGGGACCAACTTCAAAGTACATCATATCCAATGAAAAATGAATTATCGGAATCGAACGTCTCAGTAAAAAGTTATGCCTGGTCATACATGAGAAAAAAGATACGCGTCGACTAGAGAACCTCCTCCTTTTTTGGTTTCGTCGGTTAAAATGACAACCTCCTCCTTTTTGGTTTCGTCGGTTAAAATATCACCAGAGAATATATACAAATATGTGCTCTTGTATACCACTTCAATAATGTTGAAACTATTATCTATAAAAACTATCTATTCAAAATTATGAACCTAAAAGCAACAATAATTATATGTAAGAAAATGTTTATTAGTTAGTTTGTTATTTCCATGAGTATTTTAGTTAGAAAATCCGGCTATGATGAATATAAAACATTACCATAACTTGAATTCTCAGAATTTCAGAAATATCGTATTTTTCAACTAAAAAAATGATACACTGCGATTTTGTCATAGCGCATCGCTCAAATTAAATGTTCAAATTGTGATAGGATTTGGAGACAGAATGAGCATCCAAAGAGAAATAGTTCTTTGGAGCTATCAATATCAAAATATTTAGTATTTTCATATTTCAAAATAGTTTTTATTTTATTTTCATTTCACCCATACTAATAATCACCTTTTCACATTCCGTAATGAAAAATGGAGTTGCCATTAAAAATACCGATGACGTCTTTTCTCCTACACGAATCATTCTGTATGTATCAATTAAATTTGAAAGTATGTCCGAATGAAAATAAAATTCGACGGCATCGAGCGTTCTTTCAAAAAATTATTCCTTTAATTTTTTACGAATCTATCCTCTACTTTACGAGAGCACTGAATTCATCGGGGCACTGTATGTAATCCCTATGTGTGATATATTTTTGAAATCAGCATCCCACGGAGATTCCAAAAATTGAATAATATATAGGGTGTTCTATTAGAAAAAATTGTCACAGACGTCATCAGTCAAACGTGGATCACCCTGTATATGTAATTTTCCCTTATAATTGTGGCAAATGGAGATTAAAAATCGACCTGTTTCAGGAGAGGGATTCCTCAGAAATGGATAGTTTGGCTAAACATGAATTTTTTCAGTACTTTACGAAAGCACTGTATAGCTATGCCGGTATGGCGGCGATACAAGGAAGTTTAGGGTCATTCATGATATGTAATTTACTTCATATCTCACCCCATTCTGTCTTGCCGCCTTTAATACACATCTACTATAGAAGTCACCCTTTAAGCGTTTAAGGCAATGATAGGATATGTAAGAATAACCTAACAAAAATTGTGTTTGAAGAAAACTATAAAAATTCATTTAAAAAAAAAAGTTGTCCTAAATATGAAGACATACTAGTTTTCATTGAAGTAAGTGTTTCAATTGCAACTTGGATTAGTTATTAAGGAATCGTTCCTGCGATACTAAGTATTTTTTGTGACGATAAATGATTTACTTTGTTTTAAAAAAGTGATATAAATAGTCAAATTCATATGGAGATTCAAGTCTATTGCTGCCGTAGGCGAGTTATGAAACCTCGCAAGTACAAAAAAGAGGCTTTATATTCGAGTTGTATACATGATTTTTTCCAATAATTTTGTTTTTTAATATAGAAATGAAAAATACCCTTTTTTTTTATTGGTGCCCCTTTTTACCCATTTAAAGCACGCCTCAGCGTGTTTAAATCGAACTTTAAAAAACGCGCGTTTTTTAAAGGTAACCATGACAACATCAACAAATCGAGAAACGTGAAGTCTAAATGACAAATTTTTGATTATTGATCTGACAGGAGTACCTTGTAATGTCATATAAAATATTACTCACAATTCGTTCATTTATATGTGCTCCTCCATCCATTTGATGCACTTTTCATATTCTATTTTATATATATCACTGGATTTTCGCGGTATTAACCGCGATTCTACCTCACTATTCAAAAAATCGATATTAGAATAATTCATTTTTGAGCTCTGGTGACAACAAATATTGATCTTTGGTAACAAATTGCAAATGAATGTTTTTCTCATTTCCATGACAACGAAAGGTATACTGATGTCACATCACCAATTCAACCTTCTTCCATTATTAGTTCTTATTTCTATTTTTTGTAGTAATAATACCAGTATATATGATTTCAAAGTACACCAATAAAAAAAAATAACGTAAAGTATTCGTGGATAACTGGTCTTAAAAACACTTGCTCTATTTCGAGCACTCCGGCTGCGCCGTCGTGCTCGAAAAATCGCGCGTGTTTTAAAGCCCTTTTTATCCACTTATACTTCAATATACTATATTATTAACGTTTTGGAAGCAAACCTCCAATTTTCATTGTTTTGACAGTGACAGTGACATTAAGCAAAATTATTTCAGTCAATCGCAATACTAGTAGTAGTAACAATTTCAATTATTGAAGTCGCCAGTACTGAAAAACCGTAAACAGATCATTTTCGTTAATTAACAAAATATCGCTTTAATTATGAATGAAGAAAGTGATTTTAGTGATACATCTGATATTCCTACCGATGTGATGGAGTCAGCGGAAGTAGTTAGCTCAGAACTTCTACCAGTAAAGTCCAGACTGCTATACGAAAAAGAATATGATGCATTTGATGGTTAGTGTTCTCAGAAAAAAATATCTAAGTTATCAGAACCCGTCATTCTTGCGTATTTGGAAAAACAATCTAAAACTATGAAATCGTCAACCCTGTGGTCGAAATTTTATATGTTGAAATCAGTTCTAGCTGTTAACAAGAACATACATACAGTGTGTCTCACTTCTCATGGAAACACCCCCGTATCTTCCGTAATTATTGGAGTAGAATTCTGAAATTCTCACGATCGTAAGATATACCTAGGATGAGTCTAAATCACTTCTGGGGTTAACCTGAGTGATATACACTGGACATACCGATTTTTGTGGAAAATAATATTGGGGGGAAAGAAGGGCCAAAAATTTCAACTTCTGTACCAATCAATATTTTCGCTGAAAAATTTTAATTTCTGAAAAATCCGAATTTGTCCCACTTCTCGTGGAAACATCCCCGTATCTTCTCTCTCGTTGTATGACCACCACGATTCCAGATCTAATGCCACTAGATTTGTATGTATGGGAAACGCTGAAAAAAAAGTTCATAGAAGTAGACCAACCAATAAGAAAGATCTCCGAGTGAAGATAATTCAAGCGTGGGGAAAAATCACACTTAGAGAACTGAAAAGGGTAGGAAGAAATGAAAGAAGGCATATAGAAAAATGTGTTCGATTGGAGGAGAGTTTAATAGAAAGTACAGAAATTTGAAAATGTTAGCATTACATCAATTGAAACTGATTCGTTTGTATTTGAATTTAAAATATGTTCTTGAAAGTACTACGTGGAGAGAGTTTTGAAATACAATCGATTTTGAAAAAATAATGGGCAAATGAGAATCTTAATTCAAATTTAAAATCCGAAAACCTCACTAATATCATGTTCCCATTCCACTTACCGAACTAACAAATCATCTTTTATTGAGATAACTTTCCTCCTACCAAAATTTAAAAAAATACTTATGGAGGACTAAAAGTCAAATTTCTCAAAACCAATAAATTTTTCATGAAAAATACTGATATTTCTTATTCTGATTCGTATTTTGATGCTGTCAAGGATGAGGAGGAGAACGACAGGCAAGTTGTTGATTATTGAAAAAAAATATCGGAATACTCCCGTTTGAATTCGGAACTCCATTGAGATTCGATTTTTTAGTGATCCGAATATTCAAAAACTATATAAATTTGATTTATCCTCAACTTTTTTCAGTGGGAATGTGTATTGGTAAAAAATTTCATTTATCCTATTTCCCTCCTATTTTTTTCCCGCAAAAATCGGTATATCCATCGCCCCTGGCGCGCAGTGTATGTCACAGAAGATTTGGACTCATCCTCGGTATATCTAACGATCGTGGAATTTACAGAATTTCATTCCAATAATTACGGAAGATACGGGGGAGTATCCATGAGAAGTGAGACAAATTCGGATTTTCCAGAACTGAAAATTTTCCATTGAACTACATTTTTTCTTGATGCTGCGGATGAAATTTTTTTATAGATGAAAGTTGTTATGATTATGGGATTGTCAGGCGCCTGTCACCGGGACAAACTTTAAAAAATGACAATACATGATATTGAGGACAAGGATTTTATATAATTGTTAAAATTCCTGAATCAAAAACGAAAATACAAAGAACATTTGTAGTTCCAAATAACAATGAAAAAATTTAACCACTAAATTTGCCTGAGTACATGTCACTGCGTCCTAAGATAGCAGAAAACCCAGTTTTTTTTTTTCAGTATAGGAATGGAAAATGTACAGTTCAAGTAGTCGCATAAATACTTTCGCAAAAGCTCCAAGTCTAATTGCATCATTTCCTGGATTACCTAATACTGCAAAATATACTGGCCATAGTTTAAGAAGGTCCTCTGCGTCGCTTTTAGTTGGCTAAGGGGCTGATATTTTGAGACTTAAACACCATGGTGGATGGCGATCGTCGACTGTTTTACATGTTCTTATTCTACTTCATTTATTTGTTATTTGATTTGTTTGCATGATTCGCGGGACAATACAATTCGAGAATGTTGCTCCAAATTTCACAACACATATTTCACGAACTCAATTAACTTTCACTGATTCTCCAAAAAAAAAATTATATGATAATTATACATATTTCATGAAATTCGAAGAAAATAATGTTTTTTTTCCCGCGATAATAGAGCCAAATTTCCTTCGCATTTTAAATAATAATAATGAGAGTCTTCACCTCGGCACGTTTTGGGCTTGTAATTTACTAAAACGCTAACTACTTCTTCTATGATTTTTGGTAAAGGTCCTGGTAATACTTTTCGTCTGCAGTAATAAACATTTTTTCTAACATATTCTCTGACTTTTATCGTGAATGTAGTTGGTAAATCACACACGTCGTATGATATTTGATGGCTTTTCTCAATGTCTTTTCTATTGAATCTCGTATAAATATTATGACGATTTACTTTTGGAACATCTGCTTCGTGATTGTGATCATTTTCTGTTTTACTTATAACATGATAGGGTCCTAGCACAGTAAATACTTTTGCAGGGCACTTTTCCTTCCGCTTTATACACCGCCAAAATGTTCCACCACTTTTCAAATCTTTTTTTTGTAAACTTAAAATTATTGAGCACCAAAAGGTCATTTCCGTAAATTTTTTCAAGAATTTCAAGGTCCATTTAAAACGTAACAATTTTCATTTCCCTAGTTCATCGGGAAATTAGTTAAAAATCGATTGCGTTTTACCATCATTATTATTCTCACACTCGGACAGACCTACAAAAAAGCGAGTTAATATTGCATTGTCATCCAGTTCTGAGCTATTTTTGAAGTTTACAATCAATACTTGTCAATATTATAGATATATTTCATTATTAAAATGATCAGTAAATTAAAGGAAGAATAAATTCGTGGAATATTAGTTTAATTCGATGAGTATTGAAATGAATGCCTCATTGGGCCTTTTTTGCACTGTCAATACTCCACATGGAAAGTTATTTATCTTTTAACTTATAGGTAAAAAAAAATAAGTATTTTTTTCATTCAAATTCAAACAAAAATACAATGTAATAAAAAAAAATACATATACTTATGAGAAGGTACTAAAACAAAGATTTCTTGCGTATAAATAAAAATAACAAAATGAAATCCAGTATTCTGTGTTTCCTATTTGCAAACCCTTCGATAACATTTGAAACATCTATTTGCACATCTCTATGAACATTAAGTAGAACTGATTCAACCAACCGCTCCTGTTGCATCTTTGATCGCAGCCAAGTTTTCAATCGCTTCAACGAAGAAAAACTCCGTTCAGCGGATGCCACACTAGCAATGTATTCAAAATATTTTTATTTTATTATCAAGGGAAATATGTTAGCGTCACAAGATTTTGAACGAAAAATGTTTCAAAAATTCAAATGAACGATGGTATCAGCTAAACACTTGAAAGAATGTAATTTCGTAGGAAAATAATGTTTTCATTGACTTCTGATGATGTGAGGCTATTGTTGATTGAGTATTTTTTTTTGGAACCGCCGATTTTATTAAAAACCAAATAGTTGTTCACAGAATGACTTCATGCTTTTTTGCTCCCTGGAGCACATTTCACATGTGAACTCAATAATATCACGCTATAAAATGGTTTGAAAGTTGATTATTTTGTTAATTATAAATTTCAAAATATGAGAAATTGAGTAGATATTGTCAATTTTTTCTATTGATATTTCAATTATTATTAGTTTTATGACTGATGAAGACATTTTACGTTAAAAAAAATATTTAGAAACAAATGGATAAGGTGAATATTTTTCAAAAATTGTTTTTCGTTGCTGAGAGTTTATTATGAATTTGAAAAAAATCTATTTTTTTTTTCAATTGTTTATAATAGTTTTTTTTTTATTTAAATAATATATTAGGATTTTTTTTTCCTCAAAATTAATAATTGGTTATTCTCTACCTAATAAGATTCGTTTTCATTAACAATGTAATTATTTATTACTTACCAATTAGCAATGAACAAACCGACCGAGGCTGGTAATGTTCACGAGCTTCAGAAAATGTTTTCGACGAGTGAAACACTATACTTTCTCTACAACCCTGTTTATATCATAATAATATGCTAAAAAAGAACGATGAACAAATATTTTATTTTAAATTAAAAATAACAGATTTTTTTTAAACATTACTTAGGATTTAAATATTGGTTGATTGTTACATTCGAGCACTTATTCAAAATCATAGGAGTATAACAATCAATATTTTTATGTATTGAGGTAGACGATGCCACATCTGTTATGTTGTTAAATGAAGTCACTCCAGATGAAGATGCGCCTTAATCGGATAGCGTTGTATTTTGTATAGATTGTAAAATTTTGGTTTGTATTTCATTTTTGCTGTTAACTAATTGATCAACATATCCCTCCGCAACGTTACTAGATTTCCAGCCTTCATGCTTTTTTAACTGAAGTGAATCACCTCCTGCATCCACTAATAGCGTTGCGGAAATTCTACGCATCAATGCCCAGTACATTCTTGGGGATCAGGCTAGTTTAAATATTGAGCTATTTGCATAAGAAATTTACTGAATTTATTTATTCTCACAACCTGTCACATTCGTTCTTTCGAGGACCGCTAGATGGCAGGGTGTCGCGCATGAACACTCCTCGCAAGTGCGGGATTTTCAATTGTTTGGCATATCGCACGATATCGATGTCGTACAGCGCTCTATCGGGTAGCTTTATTGGGAGTTTTTTGATTTTTTCAAGAAGAGTCCATAGCCACCCTTGACATTCTTCCTCACGTACAACCCCTTGCCTATGGATTCCATAACCTTGTGATGACGTTCATCCTCTTCCATTTTCTTCTGGGCATTCTTAGCATCCACGACCGTTTTGGCAATGGTTGATACCCGCCACCAGTGCACCTAGAGCACTAAGACCGGCGAATATCGGTATCAGTGGTAGGACACCACCTGACTTTGCTTCGAAAGGTATTATGCGGGGTACTTTGACCGTCGTTTCCCACCCAATTTCTTGATGGCCACTAGCCGCTTTCAGAGCATTAGATGCGGCCCGTTTCAATGTGGGAGACGGTTTCGGGACTTGGCGATTTTTCGATAACATGTCGTTTGAATGAGGCCTTACTGCGCATGCCCATACCGAGATTTCTCTTAGCTTTCATGGCTCCGGTGACGAGGAGAGCGTTCGCACGTTCTCCAAAACCCGAATCTTTGGCTTTGACTCGTTCTCAAGCTCTATCTTCGAGCACTTTATCCGCCTTGTGTCTATCTTCAAGCAATTTGCTCTGCGAATAAGCAATGTCGTGGATTGATACCGGGATCGCCTCGTGCCAACCGTTCTTGTAGCCTTGTTCCAGCTGTAATAATAATAATTAAATGCATTCGAGAGTCCTGAAAAAAATTGCATTCGATGGCACCGAAATACTATAGGTATATGAAACTTACGTCCACAATACTGATAGCCGCCCAAGAGATGAGCTTTCAACGGAAGCTTGTTTATCAAACTGTTGGGCACACCTTCACCCTCGTACACCAACATGGAGACTGACGTCACAGCGATGACATCACTAGTTATATAGATTTCAGCTGAGGTTCGATGGGGTGGTGCCGGTGCTGCGGGGTTAATGGGTGTTGTTGGGTGTTGTTGGGTGTTGATGGGTGTTGATGGGTGTTGATGGGTGTTGATGGGTGTTGAGGAGGTTCCTATAAACGTGATTTTTATGGCAGCGAGTGTCAGTTGCAGTTCAGATGTCGAAGAGTAAACTTGTCCCTGCTACCTGATATTGACTGTTATGGCATTATTTTGAACGGATTGAAGTATTTCAAGGCAGAGAGCCCTATTGAAATTGAAGACAATACATTGAAGCTGGGAAGTGATTCCTTTTAACTGACTGACGGGTTGAAAGAACTGCTTACCAAAAACCTAACCAATAAATTTCACAGATCGAGATATGTTCAATCATAAGACCATTCTGATGCTAACCAATGCACACAAGAGAACTGATGGAAAAATTAAACAAAACAAATCATGGAAATATAGAAATATTATATCCAAGATATTTCCACCGCAGAGGAAATGGAGATCAAAGAAGGAAGTACAGTACTGGAAAGGGTAGCCACCGAGAGAAGATATATAACGATCACCCTGTGGATTACGATCAGAACATGGAGATCGTTCAGCAAGGGCACGCTTCCCATCGAGAACCCTGACGTTTACGATGGGGCATAGAGGCGGCGGTGGTGATGGAGGGGAAAGTAAGCATGGCAGTCTATTCCCAAATT
>JAFIRS010005792.1:0-49277 GCA_018342105.1 Gonioctena quinquepunctata | reverse complement strand
TTATTTTCTTTTAGCTGTAATTTTGATTGTATTTATCGCACTTTTTTAAGCAGGTATGAATAATTCCTTTTTAAATAGTACTAATAAATTTTACCATGGTAAATTGGTTCCTTTTAAAAAAATTGAGTTTCACCCCAAAAATCGATTACGATGAACTTTATTTGCTCATAAAGAACGCGATTTAGTTTTTTTTGACGGTTGATTTTTCTAGCAGTAGACCGGTGAATTGGAATAAATCGGAATCATCATGGCCCCTTAAATAAAAAATTAAAAAATTGAATTATCAAAATTTGACGTTTGAAATGTCCTTTTGGTATCATTGTTTGAAAATTATGCAGATTTCAAATGTTATAATATATTGGGTGTTCTATTAAAAAAAATAAAATTATCACTTCCGGCAAACAGGAATGAAAACAAACTATTTGTAGGTCAAAAAGTGCCGCTTATTATGTATATGAGATATCCCAAATTTTAATCAATTACCTTCAAAACTAAAGGAGATACCATGATCCTGTTACACACGGTATATCGAGATATAATTCTCGCGATTTTATATGTAAATATGTATATAGATTGTAAACATGTACTGTTTCTTTGACAGTTCCAATATCATTTAAAAATGATCTGATTGGAATAAAGATTATTATTTTTAAACCCGGTACAGGTGAGAAGCCCCCACGCAACCCTTTTAGCCCTTTAGGGTTCAAGATCATTAAAAATGTACGGCATCGATTCCACAATATTATTTAACCCAAAAAATAATTTTCAGAAACATCCCGCAAAAATATGGTTAATACAACATAAATAAAAAATTACCTGCATTTGGGGGTTGAATCTTATATTTTTGAAAGAAAGATCATACATTCCTGTACGGCAACCGGTTTTTGGACATATGTGACTTAATAGTATTGTTTTACGTAATAGCCGGCTATAATTAGTAGAACTAAATAAATATATGATTTAAAAAAATATTAAATTTCCGAAATTTATAAGATTTTTGAATTGCACTGTGATTTATCAGAATATTATTCCTTTTTAATTTTTCACACATCAACAAAATGATGCCGTACATTTTTAATTTGGGCATTTCTCACAGCTGATAAGATTGTGCATTATGTTTTTACGGAATCTTAGGGTAATTAATTATTGTACGACATTCACAAAATTCTATTGACAATATAAAATAATGACTGAAAATTACAATGCCGTTTATATCAGATGGAACATTAGTTAAAATATACGATACTCTGAAAATTCGAGCTTCAACTATATACTTTCTCTCATTTCAATGTACATTATTCCACTGTACCCTACAATCTTTGTATTTTACGTTTTTCAGTTTGTCGTTTTTTTAAAATACCCCCATTTCAATCTCAATCTCAATAAGAATTTCCCCATAGGGTCTGTTAAATAATACAAAGATTTAAGATATCAGACGATATTGTGCGTGAAAAGTAAGGACAAGTAAAAAATTAAATTAATATCTTTCACACACTTGTTACAAAAACATACTAAACTAAACTATTCTACAGTATTGTTGATTAAAATAATAATTTTAAAATTAAATAAAAAATATAATCTAGGTAAAAAACAAATTGAACTTCATTCTTCATCCGAACTTTCAATATCGCATTCAGATTCCGTAGTATTTGCATCAGAATTGGGCTCATTTTTGCATTCTGAAACATGGCAATGAAAAAAGTTATATTTTAATTACTTACGAGTTAAAAAAATTGTAAAACTTTCCAAAAAAAAATAAAAAATTTTTAAAATACATTTCTATTCACTTCAAGAAAAAATAGTTTTTTTACCGAAATATTTTAGGATTCGAAAATTATCCGCAACCCTCTAAATGATGCGCACATCGGACAGTTATCCGCCATTCGGCAACACTGAAATGATGTAGCCAGAAAGTGTAGAGGGAGATACAAATTGTACCGACAGCGATACTGCCGTCATAAGCACAAAGAGCCTATTTCACATCAAGGACAATTTCCACAAAACAACATTTCGTATATTTCATTGCCGCAACTAGTAATTATTCGAATTGAAGTGCAAAACCTAACCTAATTTTCCGTATATTTTTCGAAAATATATTCAAAATAATGATATTTTGGATTTATTTATTTCAAATCGCAGATAAGCCCTTTCGCCTTAGTTATATGTCAATCTAACAGCTCAACAAATACATACCTATGTGCACAATGATAAGAATCGATGATAGAGTTTGTTAGTACAAAGCATTTGTTTCTTAAAAAACATCATAAAACATCATCAAACATCGGAAAACATTTAGAAAAAAAAAAGAAACAGAATAAGATCGGTAAACTTCTTTCAATCATCTTAAACAGGAAGGTTTTCCCAAAATGACATTCGGTTTTTTGGTATTATTTTTGATATGTTTGCTATGAGGCTAGTTTTTTTTCCAGTGTTGGTACCATTCACTTTGTTTCGGGGTTTTGGCATAGAGAACCCATTTTTTATTACAGAAGAGAGAAATTGCTGGTAAATTGAAATCAGTCTTATATTCCAAATTCTCATCTACTCTGGATACCGTTATCTGAACAATATCTTTCACATATGGCCGTGGAACAATTTTGTTAATTATTTATATAGAAGATAAGTCTTGCCATTCAAAAAAATTTTGCAGAGTCATTTCCAGCACAACAATACGCGAAGAGTTAGCATTCTGGACAGCATTCTTGAAATCTGCAAAATCGTAAACTTTCCCGTGTCTTTTTAGACTCATTTCACTTGGTGATGAAATGGTCTGCGAATATGTATGTGTGCCCAAGTTCGAAATAATTTATTTCGATACGTTCTGTCGCAACTGCTTCATAATTAACAATGAAAACTAAAAATTAAAAAATGCCCAATTTTTATTTTGTGCTGTATCATTATCCAACCACAGAATTATTTTTTTCTCGTCTCTATGGTGGAGAAAAAAACAATGGAATGTGCTTATCACATTTTCTTTCTTTCGTCCGGCAAATAGCAGCCACGGGCTTGATTCCACCCTTCTGCTTCGTACCTACTGGAACGAAACTTTCATTGTATGCGATAATACTCTGTGAAAATATTACATTTTTGAACATGTCACATCTGGGCAGCATAATTACTTTTTCTAGATCAACTGAAAATACTATTTCACCCTCAAGTGGTTCCCTTCCGGCATATTTTTTTTTTTCATAATTTTTTTTATGTATGATCACGCATAACTTTTTACTGAGGCGTCCGATTCCGATAATTCTTTTTTCAGTGGATAGGGTGTACTTTGAAGGTAGTCCCATTTGAATTTGAAGGATGAAATCCACCCCTAAGGGTAGCAAAATGAAGGATATTGATCACTCACCCTCTGAATTCTGGTCCGTTAACCGATTCTATCAGGCATAACTTTGTACTGGGTTCTTCGATTTGGATGATTCTTCCTTCAATAGATAGGGTATACATTATATTTGGATCTCGAATGAAATTATCTACCCTTACGGGTGGAAAAATAGGGGATCATTGATTTTTCACTTGTGAACATTATCACACATACGTAGTTGACAATGACAGATAGCTACTGACATTATTTTTGTTCCACATCCGTCAAAATCATTATTTTTTATGAGAGGATGGAATGATATACAAAGTAATGAAATAAACTAACCGGAACAACAAAAATAATTTATATTACAAAAAATTTAAAAATAAAAACTTTTTTAACAAAAAATTAAACCGAAATGCAGACTGAAAGTAAAAAAAATAAACCTGATCTGTACTAAGCTCCTAAACTGAAGTAAAGTATTAATTTTGAGCGCCAAACAAACAATCAACGAAGATCATTAAATTACAGAATGTCACCGCCCAACTCGATGCCATAATTTTACGCCTTACCTAATTCCTTTGCTTGTTTGTTTGGCGCCGACTCAAAATTAGTTACTTACATTAGTTTAGGAGCTTAGTTACTGAGACTAAGAAGGTTTATTTTATTTCTTACTTTTCAGTTCCGTATTTCGTCAGTTAAATTTTTTGATAAAAAGTTTTTATTAGGTCCTCATTATGCAGGAGGAAATATTCGCAGTCTTCACATTCCTCATGTCCCAACTTGACGAAAGAAATATTTTCCTGTTTCAGTATTTCCCGATAGAGATCGTAAGACCCAATGAAAGATGGAAATTGCTGTTTGAAACGGTCGAAAATTTTTATTACTGATAAATCGCAAAAAACCCGTTCTAACAGCTTCTTTTTTCAATTGAATCAGTGGATGTAGCGATTTTGGAACAATATGTTCACCAGTAACGAACTTTCGAAAATATTTTTTAATTTCCTAGATATGCGGTAATGCTTATTTTTATGAAAAAAGCATTCATTTCATATTTTTCGGTTTAATCGAAAGCAACCACAACTGTCGATTAAAAAGGACACCCATTTTTGCGCATGTGAGAACATATTTTCACGCATGAAAGAATATATATTCTACATCTTAAATCATTCTAGGGAAATCTTGAAATCAAGAAAATATTTTACTGATATACCTCGAAGTGGAAACATTATTTATGTTAGGAACGTTAAAAATTATTCGCTCTGAATATCGAATATCCAAAGTTACATATTGTAACGTAAATAAACTTAACTTGGTTCTACTAATTTATTTAACACTTAATCTACAACTTAATTTATATTACTACTTCACTGTATAGCTCGATCGTATGGGCTCGTTCAGATTGTTCACTCCCTCTTGAGGGCTGTCTATTTATCTCCGATACAGCATTCTCGATGTTTCAATTCTTCCAGTTGGCGACGGCATGTTCCAATTGTTTCCAATATTGACCGTTGCATTACGCGGAAGAGCGACTGGATGGTTCTCGAAATATCTCCGGGATGATCTCATCGCTTGTCGATGGCGACGCGGGAGGCGCAGGTCCGGCCTAGGTTCGTTACATTGCCCCTTCTTAAAGACATTTCGTCCCGAAATTTCATCCGGTGTGACGATATCTGCATGACTCCCCATATCTGCACCGTGAAGTTCGCTGGAAGTAACACTCCACGGTCTTCATGATCGGTCGTGGAAGAGGGTTACAGAAAACCAAAATCTTGACGCTGCTGGATCTGAATATCGCCTCCAGCATACTTCTTAGGACTCTCCAGTCCAACCCATCAATACCACAGGACAATTTTGGAATTGCTAGATCCACAGATTCTGGTCCACCATAGTATCTCTTAGTTTGGTGAGACTCTTCCAGACATCTTCATAGGACGGTTTATCTTGGGAATGCCTCTTGGTAACTAGGTAGTAGATGTTTCTCTGGCCTTTCTTCAACTGTAGCACCCCACCAACTTCTGGATTCTGCTCCCGCAGTGTTTGGAGTTGACCAAATTTCTTGGAGAACACTACGGCGATGCCCCTGGACATTCGAAGATCTTCACCACACAGTGCGCTATGCGTAGTCAGCAGACACCTCCGAAAAGGTCTCGTGCCCTCTCTAAGTAACCCCATGTAGAACTTTCTGCCCGTTTGAATACAAGGACAGAAACTTCTCGAACGTCATATCATCCTCCGGTGGCTTGAGGGTGCGAACTTGGTCATGGTTTCCAGCGTAAGGGGGCCAACCTGTTGAAATGGACGACCCTTGGTTTCCCTCCCGGGTGGTTATGGATTCGGTACACAAGGTCGTTTATCCTTTCACGATTTTATACGGGCCTTCCCACGAGTTCCGCAACTTTGGTGATAGTCCACGACGACGTTTGGGGTTTACAGAAACCAGGTCATCAACCTTAAATCCTCAGCGTCGGCCTTGATGTCATAGGTCTTCTTCATTTATCGCTGGCACTCTGGATGTTCAACCGGACTCGTTCGTGGATGTCGTCCATTCTCTGCCGACGTTTTCTGACGTTGTTCTCTCGCGGTGTGTCTTGTCCTGGCGGTATCCCAGACTTCAGGTCGCAAGGGAGTCGCAGTTTTCGGCCCATTATAATACTAGCAGGAGTTTGACCGGTTGACTTGTGTACTGCGGATCGATAGGCCATCAGGAACAAATGAAGATCTGGTCCCGGTTCTTTGATGGTCAGAGAACAATTTTGGGCAAGTGGCGGTTGATCGTCCTGTTCATCCGTTCCACCATTCCATCGGACTGGGATGTAGGGCCGTGGTTCTGTCTTGCGGATGTTCAGCAGTAGACATATTTCTTGGAAAAGGTTGGATTCAGAAATTTCTGCCTTGATCCGAGTGCAGCTCCATTGGAATACCGAATCGACATATCCTCTTTCACCAAGACGTCGGCGACGGTGATGGCTTCCTGGTTGCAGGGCATAGGCTTCCGCCCACTTACTGAAGTAGTCCATTGCCACAAGGATGTATTTATTCCCGTGGTCGGATACGGGAAACGGGCCGGCGATGTCAATGGCGATTCTCTCGAACGGGCTGCCTACGTTGTACTGACGCATCGGGGCCTTGGGTCGTATTCGAGGGTCCATTGCTAGCAGCGCATACAGCGCACTTCCTGCACCAGTCCTGGACGTCAGCGACAATTGGCCCAGTAAAACCGTTGCCTCACTTTCTGCAGGGTCATCGTCACTCCCAGATGTCCTCCGGCGACTCCATCATGGATTTCCCGCAGCACTTCCTCTCTTCTGTTCCTGGGAACAATTATTTGGCGTCTGTCTTCCCCACCAATATCGGCCTCCAGCACACGTTTCAGGATCCCATTGTCCAGAATAAGAGAGTTCCATTGTGCCCAATAGGACTTAACAGCCGGCGGGTAACCTGCGACTTCCTGCCATGATGGTCATTCGGTTGCCCTTGTTCCAGCTGACGACTAAGCCAAGGTCAGGGTCTCTCTTTGGTCTTTCTGGATCTTGCTGTCATTCCAGTTGTCATCCATTGCCGCGGTTCTACAAAGTGTTGCTTCTTTTCTTCTGCTCGTCGGCAATGTGAGCAATCATCTGGACATGGTCTTCGCGACAAGGCATCTGCATTCTTATGGCTAGTTCCGGCTCGATGTTCGATCTCGAAATCGAATTCTTGGAGTCTTCGATCCAACGTGCTACTTGACCCTCAGGATTTTTTGAACTGTAAGAGCCATTTGAGGCAGCATGGTCAGTTCTCAACAGGAATCTTCTTCCACACGTACTTTAGAAGTGTTCCACTCCCTTTACAACAGCTAACAGCCTCGCCTGGTGACACAGTAATTGCGCTCTGGTTTGCTAAGCGTCTTGCTGAAATAACAATGACCTTCTCCTGTCCCTCCTGGATCTGAGATAGGACAGCTCCAAGTCCACGTTGCTGGCGTCCGTATCCAAAATGAATTTCCCTTTGGGTGGGATGCTCAGTATAGGTGCGTTGATCAAGCTCTTTCAGCTTCCTGAATGAGTCTTGACATTCTTCGGACCACTGGGACTTTGTTTGGCCTTCCGTGAGCTTGGTCAGTGGTTTAGCGATGTTGGCGAATCCCAGCACATATCGGCGATAGTATGTGCATAAACCAAGGAAATTTCGAAGTTGGTGAATGTCTTTTGGGATGGGCCAATCCTTAACAGCTTTGATCTTCTGGTCGTCCCTGCTACTCCTTCCCCAGAGACAACGTGGCCGAAGTATCGTACTTCTTTGGAACAGATGGCATTTCTTAGGGCTCAGTTTCAATCCGGAGTTCCTCAGTCGCAGGAATACTTCCTCCAAGTTTTTCACGTGGTCCTCAAACGATCTGCCGACCACAATTATGTCGTCGAGATACACTAGACACGTGTTCCATGAGAGTCCCTTCAGTACTGTTTCCATCAATCTTTCGAATGTGGCGGGAGCATTACAGAGCCCGAATGGCATAACGGTGAACTGCCACAATCCTGAGCCGATGGTAAAAGCATGTCTTTTCTCGATCTTCCTGAGCCAGTTCTACTTGCCAGGTATCACTCTTCAGATCAAGGGTCAGAAAATCGGGGAAACCCAAAGCCAACGTGTCTAGGGTGTCATCTATTCTCGGGAGAGGGTAACTGTCCTTCTTCGTGACATTATTAAGTTGGCGATAGTCTACACAAAGCGTGTCGATCCATCCTTTTTCTTCACCAGTACGACTGGAAGGGACCAGGGACTGTCAGATGGTTCGATAACTCCTTCTTTTCCCATATCGTGACTATTTTGTCAGCCTCTTCCTTCCTGGCAAGAGGAAGTCTCTTGCTGATTGCCGGATCGGTCGGCACCCCAGTATCAATCTTGTGCTGGACCACATTAGTTCGACCTCCTTTTCCTTGTCCGGTATCGAAGATGTCTTGGTACTTCTCAACTAAATCTTTAGTTTGGGCTGTTGAGCTGGTTTTATATCTTTGGAAGAGATGGCAACTAATTTTTCTAGTTCTGTGGGCAAGTTGTTAGGTTGGCTAATCGTACCTCGTAACCTCGGATCACTGGGAAACTGGCGAGCAGTGCCCCAATATTGTTCCTTTCTTCAAGGTCACTGGAAAATATGACATTCATGACCCTTACGGGCACAAATTGGTCAGCACGCAACAAGGTCTTCCCTAGTGCAATCCCTCGTCCAATTTTCTCATCCCTGAAGTTTGGGCTCGAACATCACCACGTTTCCACTGCTCGTACTCCCGTCCAGCGAGCCTCCAGAATGGTTTCAGCCCTCTCAGGTACGCTTACATCTTCAGCCAACAACACACGGATCAACCTCACTTCTCCCCTGAAGCACCAGCTCTTCTCCGTTGACACGTAGGACGCCGTCTTTGAAATCCAATTCAAACCCTCTGGAATTCATGATGTCCATTCGATGATTGCATCGTCTTCGATGTCCGCTACAAGTGCCTGATGTTTCACTTTAGTGCTGCCCAAATTATTTCAATCGGTAGCTCGCCATATACAGTAGCTGGCTCCCCTGTTGCTGTGCGTAGCTTCCAAGTTGTCGTTCAATCCGTTCCGGTGTTCTGGCAAAGGAAGGCCCGAGAATTGTCCTAGTCGCACC
Source organism: Gonioctena quinquepunctata (assembly GCA_018342105.1). Taxonomy (NCBI): domain Eukaryota; kingdom Metazoa; phylum Arthropoda; class Insecta; order Coleoptera; family Chrysomelidae; genus Gonioctena; species Gonioctena quinquepunctata. Next base: position 40,335 of record JAFIRS010005792.1, on the reverse strand, counting down.
TGTATCTAGCAGTGGTGCAGGGCTCGTTATTGATGAGACCGTCTACGAAAACACCTCTGTTCTGTCGTTGCGGGATAGCGACATATGCGTTGTTAACCAGGGCTTGCTGGACAGGCCGACGTTGCCCCTTCTCGTCGACCTTCTTTAGTTTTCTGCATCGGAGTCGTGTTTTCAATGTTGGACATTTGCTACGCACATGTCAATTTTCCCAATTCAGCATCTTATCTGTCTTTTCTCAGGGAACACTTCCTTAATCACTTTCCTTATGGCAGCTTCCAAATTAGCAGGCTCCTGTGTGTCTTCCTCTATCATTCGGACTTTACTCTGGCTTTTGCAAGATTGTTTCGCTGCCTCGAATTCCAAAGGCGTGCCAGTGCGTCTACGAGATGTGTTGGACGGGCTAGTGTCAAACGCTTGTCTGGTTTCTTGGTCACGGAGTCCATCCAGGAATGCTTGAACCGCTAGTCGCTCCATTACATTTTCTGGTGTGGCTGGATATGCGAGACGAACCAAGCGTGCAATGTCAGTTTCGAATTCTTGTAAGGATTCGCCCGATTTTTGGCGATTTTTCAGCTGGGAGTGGTATACGTGTTCCAAATGGGCGTGGCCATATCGTAATTCTAGATGTTTAATCAGCTGATCATAGTCCTCCTGTTCTTGGGCGGTGAGAGTTTGTAGAATATTTGTCGCTTTCCACGTAATGCAAGTGTCAGTGCTCAGCTCTTTCCCCTGCATTCCATCCGTTTGCTTTGGCGCTGCTTCAAACTGCCGGCGGTACTTTGCCCATGGAGTTTTTCTGTCGTACTGAGGCGGCTTCATGGAAAGCTTCCCTATTTCTGAAATGCCTTGACATCTTTTATACCCTCTTGAACTTTATCCACGTTCAAACTCAAGTCCAGCATTGCATTTTCGTTAACCATCTCTGTGGAGGACGCACTATTAATTTGTTTTTCCAGCTTACTGATCGTTTCCTTTATTTTGTCCATTTCTGCCTCGACCCCATCTTTGATTTTATCTACCTCCGTGTTCATTTGCTCCCTAATTTTATCTATCTCTGTCTCAACGGTTCCCATTCTTTCTTCTAGGAAATTAGCCACACCACAATTCTTTTTTAGGCCTTCTGTGTTTTCCAGGAACTTCTCTTCCAGGCTTCTTGAATTTTCTAGAAGCTTCTCTTCCAGATTTCTAGAATTTTCTTCCAGGCTTCTAGAAGCTTCTCTTCCAGATTTATAGAATTTTCCTGAAGTTTCTCTTAGATTTCTAACATTTTCTTCCAAAGTCCTCGAATTTTGTTGCAGTTCTTCTTTAACGGATTTAGTAGTTTCTTCGAGTTTTATTCATTACCAAACTCAAATCACCTCCGGAACTTCGAATAAAATGTTTCGGGGTCCTCACCTTCTTGTATAAGTCCTTCTGCAAGTCTTTCCTGGATTTACTTGCTTTTTCCCGTTGTTTTCAGTTCCCTTTCCTCCAATTCCTGTTTTCAATTCCGCTACCTTCAAGTCCAAGGCGCACTTTTCTTGAACACATTTTGTCTTTGACGAGGTATCAGTCTGTTTCACACGAAAAAGTTTATCAGTTTGTTAAAAATTCACTTCGCGAATTCTTTCCACGGGCCACCAGTCTATTGTCTGTTTCACGCGAAGAGTGTATCAGTTTATATTCCCACGCACAATTGTCCACTTCGCGAAAACCGGGCCACTGTCTATTTTCTGTTTCACGCGAGAGCAGTGTATCAGTTTATATTTCCACGTACAATTGTCCACTTCGCGAAAACTGGGCCACTGTCTATTTCTGGGCGTACAAAAGAAGCTCTATCAATTTTTTTTTCATGACTATCCACTCCACGATCACTTGTTTATTTTCAAAATCTCACTTCCGACACCAATTGTAACGTAAATAAACTTAACTTGGTTCTACTAATTTATTTAACACTTAATCTACAACTAATTTATATTACTACTTCACTGTATTGCTCGATCGTATGGGCTCGTTCAGATTGTTCACCCTCTTGAGGGTGTCTATTTATCTCCGATACAGCATTCTCGATGTTTCGAATTCTTCCAGTTGGCGACGGCATGTTCCAATTGTTTCCAATATTGACCGTTGCATTACGCGGAAGAGCGACTGGATGGTTCTCGAATATCTCCGGGGATGATCTCATCGCTGTCGATGGCGACGCGGGAGGCGACAGGTCCGGCCTAGGTTCGTTACAATATCATATTATTTACATGTGATGATTAACTAACAGTAAAATGAATTACTCAAACTTACCTGGATCTTAAATTCAACGCATTATAACCTCTTTTCATAGCATATACTTGATACTTGAGTAACTGTTTAACTAAAACTACTACTGAAAATGAATCTGCATGTTCATTCTTGTTCATGATAAATCAGATGTGTGAGTAACTAACGACATAGGAGCGTAAATATAAAATAATATAAAAGGCACATCTACATACTTCTCAATCAAATGAGCCTAATATGTCTCAGTTTTGAGAGATGAGCCGTTTTTCGCTAGTAAATGACACATGAAGTGCATTTAAGCTCTTAATTAAAACCCTATTTTCTGTTTCTGAAGTATGTAGATAGTTCCAAAAACCACTAGCAATGTTAGAGGAGCATGTGGATGAAATCTCAAAATGGACGAATTTTGCACTTAGGCCCTTTGTGCTTATGACGGCAGCATATGTGTGCGGATGCTCTCCCGCTCAGCGTCCTGAGTAAGGGTTTCTCTCAGGGTTTCTCACCTCTATACCAGTAAATAAGTACGGCATTGCTAAAAACTTGATCTAAGTAATACTAGAAATTGAATAATGACATTTATGAAGAGGAAAGGAGTTACAAGAATAAAATAAATGTGCGAGGCTTCTCACTCCTGTACCGGCAAATATGTAGGTACGGCGTAGCTGAAAATTGAATCTGCGTAGTTATAAAATCTAATTATACAAACGCCGCACAGTAGAGTATTTACCCTAAAAACCTGGCCAAAAGACGAAAATCCAAAGTATGGCAAAACCCAATGAAAAAATCGTTTTCTACTTGCTTAATAACATATCTTCCCCTCGTACCCTTCTCGTTACACCCCGCAGAATACAGGTAGTCAGAACTCAGTGGTTGTCAAGTGTGCTCTAGTTTGCTTGATACTTTCATTGCATATACAGATTACATCTGCAGTTTAGAAGTAGTTTTTTGTGGAGTTTGGGTGATAAACAAGATGGATATGGAAGGTGAAGGTATGTACTTTATGAGTAATCACACTACATTTAATTTGTAGTGCCAAAATTTTTTTTTATTACTGAATACAGTCTACAAAATTCAAACAAAATTAACAAAGTGTTCCGGGCACTTCCGAGCAATATACTCTCATTTTAAATGAAGTTTAGGCCTTGCTAAAGAGAATTGCAAAAGAAAAAGTTCCGCTTTTTTCCGCCATTTTGTTCAACAGACATTCAAACATAATGATAATCGTATTGGTATGTTACATGTTTTACTTTTTATTTTTAGATTCCATTGGGAATTTCAAGAATATGACTAGAAAGCAGTTTCACGATATAATGCAAGAATGTCCGGAAAAGAATACTGATGATAAGATGGTGTTTTTGGAGAAAAAAATTATAGAGCTCACAAAATGTCGTGAAAATATTTTCGCCATTAATATTTCAAAATTGAATCAGGTTTACGAGTTGAAAAAAGGGACGGGATTCGTTTCAAAATGAATAATAATAAACTTAGTTTTGTTGTTGACATAAAAAAATTAAAAATATTATTTTTGAGCCTTTTCCGAAAAAAGAAAAGTTTTAAGAAATAAATACAGTGCGGAACTTAAACACACAAAAAACATTAAGGATACGATGAAACTTAAATTTATATCATGATAATAATGATGGATTATATCGTATATTATCTTATTTCTTATTTTATTAGATTTGCTTAATGTTTGTTTAACTAAAAATTATTTCAATTTAACAATCATTTCTATTCGTCTGATGAAGGACTAATAATGGGTAATAATAAAAAATCCATAAAATCACAATATTTGCTTGATGATCATATCAACCTGAATAATTCTTTGTTGAATTTGTTTTATTGAAGATTAAACGAGAAATTCCTATTAGATTATCATCAATTTCCTTAATGTCCTTAAAATCCTTAATTTTCTTAATATCCCTAATTTCCTTAATATCCTCAATTATTTTCATATACTCACTTCTGCCTGCCTGGCAAGAAGGGAGTGATGAAGAAGATGACGGAGATCAGAGTTCAGGAGAATTAGATTGAAAAAGTTCAACCTCACGCAAAAACTAAGATTCCTGTAGTGACTAAACTATGCTATATATTAAATGTAATATATATATATATATATATATATATATATATATACCTGAAAAATATTTCTATAAATCAATCTTTATCATATATATATATATATATATATATATATATATATATATACCTGAAAACATATTTCTATAAATCAATCTTTATCATATATATATATATATATATATATATATATATATATAGATAAAAGAAATTTGTTACGAATCCAAGAAAGCACCACCATCCGCCAACAGCTGTTTCATGGTTTCCCAATCATCAGGACGGCTTGTGGTCTCTTTCAAATTCGTATAAAATATCTCGTAGTGTTAATACCTACCGGCAAGTACGAAAATGTGAAAAGCATCAAATTATAGATAGTGACACCTATAATCTGTGCGGTGAAGCTTAGATCTAATATCGTGGAATTTTAATGCCACGAAATTTCGTGCACATTAACAGGTCACCAACAGATGTCAGCATAGGCCAACCCGCGACATCAATTCGTACTCCTAGTGCGTTCAGAGTAACGCAAAACAAATAACTAGATAAAGAGAAATTTGTTACGAATCCAAGAGAGCACCACCATCCGCCAACAGCTGTTTCATGGTTTCTCAATCATCAGGACGGCTTGTGGTCTCTTTCAAATTCGTATCAAATATCTCGTAGTGTTAATACCTACCAGCAAGTACGAAAATGTGAAAAGCATCAAATTATAGATAGTGACACCTATAATCTGTGCGGTGAAGCTTAGACTAATATCGTGGAATTTTAATGGCACGAAATTTTGTGCACATTAACAGGTCACCAACAGATGTCAGCATAGGTACACTCAATACTTATGTTTAATATCATTCTATGGGGAGGTGGTAGAGATGCCACAAGAGTATTTACTGCTCAGAAAAGGATAATTCGGTTACTATACAATTTGAAAGCAACAGACTCCTGTAAACCATATTTTAAGAAATTTAAAATTCAAACTGTTCCAAGTATATACATTTACAGTCTGATTATCTACATAAAGAAACATGAAATGAATCTGGAAACTAATGCTCAATGGCATAGATATCCAACGAGAAATGGAAATATGTTAAGAACAAAACACATAAAACTAAACTCTACGAAATGGCGCCAATCTATAGTGGATCTAAATTCTTCAATTGCCGCCTGTTGAGCTGAAGTCAATTAACAACATGGGTACATTCAACGTAAATTAAAATTTTTATATCCACTGAAGGTTTTTTATTCAGGAGATGAATTCCTAAATTATATGAAGAACTCAACAAAAACAAAACAATTACAACATAAACTATGAAACCCTACAAACCAATACTGCTAGATTTATTGAGTTGTAATTTTCATAAATCTTATACTATTATATCTATATTTTATCTATATTCCTTACTCTATTTTATACAGACAACTATGTATGTTTATTATAAAAAATATGTGATATTTTGCAAGATAACTGTTTCTACAGCGGTTAAAAAGTTAAGTGTTATTTTAACTATGCGTGTGTGATATCTGTATTTTGTAATTTGATTTTGTGTTTACCATTTTGTATATCTAATTGATTATGTGTCGAAAATTGTATACCTGACTTATCCTATATCATGTATATGATCTTAAAGGACTAATAAATTATTATTATTATTATATTATTATTGGATTCGTATAAAATTTTTCTTTATCTAGTTATTTGTTTTGAATTACTCTGAACGCACTAGGAGTACGAATATTGATGTCGTGGGTTGGCCTATGCTGACATCTGTTGGTGACCTGTTAATGTGCACGAAATTTCATGCCATTAACATTCCACGATATTAGGTCTAAGCTTCACCGCACAGATTATAGGTCTATAATTTGATGCTTTTCACATTTTCGTACTTGCCGGTAGGTATTAACACTACGAGATATTTGATACGAATTTGAAAGAGACCACAAGCCGTCCTGATGATTGGGAAACCATGAAACAGCTGTTGGCGGATGGTGGTGCTCTCTTGGATTCGTAACAAATTTCTCTTTATCTAGTTATTTGTTTTGCGTTACTCTGAACGCACTAGGAGTACGACTATTGATGTCGTGGGTTGGCCTATGCTGACATCTGTTGGTGACCTGTTAATGTACACGAAATTTCGTGCCATTAAAATTCCACGATATTAGGTCTAAGCTCCACCGCACAGATTATAGGTGTCACTATCTATACTTTGATGCTTCTCATATATATATATATATATATATATATATATATATATATATAAATTTAGATATAACGACTGAAAATTGGTATGAACAGTGGGGGATAACGGGGATCTTCAGTCAGCACAAGTGTTGTATTATGAAAAACTCTTTAATACGTTGGACCAAGCTTTCGTTTCAATTTTGAAACTTCTTCAGGGTCCTAAAATATGTTAATTATATTATTGAGAAAAAATACTTGAAATGAAGAAAGTACTTACAGTAATCTGAGTGGTTGATTGATGAACATTAACTTTAAAAAAAAACATAAAATAAATGTAAACATTTTTCTAGACATACACTCTAACCAACTGAGCCATCGACACACACTCGCGAATACTTTCCTTCCATAATTTAATGTGCATGTTGGAATGAATCGAAGATCGAAAGTACTTATCAATGGCCGTCGAGACCCGATACCTATTCACTCTAACATCAGTTGGTTAGAGTGTATGTCTAGAAAACATAAGGTCATGGGTTCGACTCCCACTTGAGGATGCTTTTTTTCTTTAATTTAATAATTTGTCCATTATGCCCCAATTTCCTTTTTCATTATATATATATATATATATATATATATATATATATATATATATATATATTGTTATATATGATAATTTCAATTTTATTATTATTATTATTACTACAAATTACAAATATATTTTTGCACCGTGTTGGGCGCCATTTGTTATATAATGATAATATATCAAATTATTTTGTTATTACTTCGCCCCTCGTTTTGGGCGCCACTTGTTATATAATGATAATATAACAAATTATTATGTTATTATTTCACCCCACACTTTGGGTGCCAAATTATTATGAAATGATATTTGCAAAAAAATTGTTTTTATATAATAAGATTGCTAATAGTTTTTATGCTATTCTTTGTGAGCCAAATTGATATGATATAGATATATATTTTCGCCCTGTATATGTATTGTATGCTGTAATAATAATTGCTAGCGAACGTCACTGTTCTCTCATCACGCTGCTGCCAATTGTTATCACTTTTCTCACCACGGCTAAGCAACAGTTGGTACGCCTCTTACCTCAGATAGCCGGTTCAGGCAATAGAGCCACTAGCCACTGCTGTCTAATTTCAGTTTATCCAATGGTCATTGTTATGATTGTTGATCATTGTAAGAAAACAAACAACAAAGTATCAAAAAGCAATTATTTCCTTTATTCAGGAAGACTTAATTTTACATGGCCTACGAGAAATAACTTATTCTAATGTGAATTCACAAATATTCACGGATAATCATAAAATCAAATCATGGATAGATAGACACAACCTCACTTTATCCTTGAGAGTGAAGTTTTCTTTTATAGTTCAAAATACAGTGAAATAACGTTCTGCAGATGTGAGATACGTTATTTGTGAAATTGTTCAGGACCGGATGTGCACTATTAAAGTTTTTATACCTGGCTGGAAATGTCGGTGTTCAAGATATGCCCTGAAACTGGATCCCTTCTCACTCCAAGCTCTATCAGGAACTCCAATATCATAAATCAGGAACCATACATATGCAGAAATCAGCTTTGGACACTTGGATATGTTGTATAATTTAATATTGGTTTTTATCTTCTAATGTTGGAATTATTTCATTTTTCTTTCCCCCAAAATGTTGCGTGGCATTCCCTTGTAAATTTATTTTCGATCTCCTTTGGCTTTGTTTGTTGCTCCCTTGGATACCAATTTTCCCTCTTCTTTTTCATTTGAATGTTTGAATTCGCGCACCAAATTGTCACATTTCACTGTTTGGGTTCATCTTATATAATTTATATATACAACTATTTTCCCATTCTTATTACTATGTACAAATTTCAATAATAATTGCTTATGACATCACCCCGTTGTTGTTCTCTCACAATTTCCAATTTTCCATATCACCATCTATTCCCTGATTGGCTATCCTCATCAAGAAGTTTGCTGTTCTACCATTGGCTACTTTTAGTTAGCTACAATTTCATATACTGTATGTTTCAAATTTATAAATGTGTTGATCACTTTTTATACATGAAAATTTTGTAAATCTAGACTTTTTGTTGTCGTTTTACCAATTATGGGTTATAATCATTGACAGTGTATGAAATTGATTGTGTTATAGTATTTTGACATTTTTATCTATCCATATTATACATAGGGTTATAAATGAATAGAACTTCCAAAATTATGTCAAAACAATCTCTTGAAACTAATAACTATTTAGTAATTATTCTTTTTGTGGGTTTTTTCCTTTTAAAACTTTATATATATATATATATATATATATATATATATATATATATATATATATATGAATTCAGATATAACGACTGAAAATTGGTATGAACAGTGGGGAATAACGGGTATTTCCAATTACAAAGTAATTCAAAAGTCGACAGCAATAGCTTTAACTGTAAAAAACGTAAAAAATATTTTTGGCCGGGTTTTTGCCTCAAATACTCCACTGTGCGCCGTAAATCACCTATATTGGGGGTTTCTTTCACCTGCGTACTCACTTGCACCGCTCACAACGGACAGCACAGTGCATAAAGGAGTTGATTGTCTCCTGTATTATAAGCCCTTTACACGTCAGATATACCAAGGAGCGAACATGTGAAGATCTCCTTATTTTCTGACGATACGGTTTTGATTTCCTCTGCAGCTGACCACTTGATGGGTGTCGTTTATTTGCAAAATGCATTAAATGACCTCCAGCAGTGGTATCTGGAGTGGAAAATAAAGCTGAATCCTGATAAAATACAGGCGATTTCAATGGGTCGTAAGAGAAATAACCCGGAGAGGGGAGTGACTATCTCTGGAAGGGAGATAGAATGGTCAGACCAGGTCAAGTACCTGGGAGTTAGTGTGGACCGCCGGCTCACCTGGAGACCACATGCCAACGTTGTTAGGGACAAAATTGTTAAAAAGATATGTGCGTTATATCCTCAGATTAACAGGAAGAGTAAGCTCTCCCTCAAAAACAAAGTCATGATTTACAAGATGATGTTCAGGCCTGTCATTTTGTATACCTCAGCCGCCTGGGGCCAAATCTGCAGTCTAACATTGGCGTCATGGAACGGGAGCGAATGAGAGTCCTGCGGATGATAACGAACGCTCCGTGGTACGTGCGGAACGATCGGATCCTTGAAGACTTAAATCTACCTTCCATCAGAAGTATCATCAGAGAACGCAATCAAAAAGTAGTTGATTGTCATTAGCTCAAGAGAATCCGCTCATGAGGGAAGCCACTGTTTTAAGCGTCCCAGGCACTCTCTCCATACAGGATAGCAAAGCTGCATCCTCAATAGAAATAATTATTTTTGTTTTTCCAAATTTTTTATCAAAATTTCCTCTCGGTCATGGTTCGAGAAACACCATCATGGCAAGGGCTATGGACCGGTCTGTAGTCCTTTACCAAACAAAATTCTAAATTCGTGAATGGCTGTGGTCCACTTATTCGAAGTCCAAAGAGCAAGAGCCTTAGAGCGTTTTCACACACACCGGCAAAACCGGTGCCGGTGACGGTGCCGGCACCGAATGCAATGTAATCAAATCATAATTTTCACACATAGCCCGGTCCGACCTATTTGCCGGTACGGCCGCCGATTCTGATTTATGCAGCCGGCGGGGATCTCGACAATCGGAAGACGGATCGGTCTCTGATTTGTCGGTTGCTGTGATTTCTTATGTACGTTTGTCCACACACACCTGTTCTGACATGTCGGTAACGGAGAGTATTTTGATGCGTATTTTGTTTATATCGCTTAGTATCGTTTGTTGTCTCCATAGCGACAGAGTATTTTATATTTGATCGTACATTTGATGCTTAATGTTATTGTCTAGTCTTTCCACCAGAAAATCAAATGCATCTGTACTCATTCTGAAGTAATTGAAGAATTTGAAGTTATCCTTCCTAAGTTTTTCATAGAGCGTGTAAAAGGAACCTTCTAAGTATCTCACAGTCAACAGGGGATGTACCCAGTGTTGTCTTTTATATTTACTTTTTCGGAATTTTCTCCTAAGATACAATAACCCTGGAAGATAACGTCTGTTGACATCAGTAACAGCACACATCTTTATTCCTGCACTGTTCAACGTATACTAACACAGATAACGGCACCGATATGCCGGGCTGTGTGAAATACGCTGTTGTCCGGTCCGGAACCAGCACCGGCACGGCACCGGCACCGCACCGGCACCGGTTTTGCCGGTGTGTGTGAAAACGCTCTTAGGGTTACGCTTGGTTTTACTGACAGTGATAGAAGATCCTGATATAAGGAGTTGATTCGTATGGTACTATAATTCATGCTAGGTCACATGACCCCCTCAAAATTGGCATGGGTTTGTAGTCTATCAGTTCAGGAGCTTAGTTATCAAGACTAAAAAGGTTTATTTGATTTTTCGCTTTTCAGTTTCTCCTTTCGTCGATTTAATTTTTGTTAAAAGGTTTTCATTTAAAAAATAAAAGTAAATTCGTAGACATATTTCAGATGAGTCATTAAAAAAATGTATCGAGTGAATCTACCACTTCTTCAATGAAAGGGTGAAACTACACAATTCTTTCCAAACTCCTCACACATGATCCCCCAAAAATGACTTGGAAACAGTCTTGATTCTCAATAAATAGATACTTACATGTTATTTGTACATGCATCTATCATCTTGCTGTAATACGGAGAGCATATTTTTGGGTTGAGAAATTTCTGATGCAGAAGATATCCATGGCAGCACATGAAGAGCAGTAGTCTTTGCCAGAAGTGGTTAGTTACTTTGAAATGTTCACTAATATTATGATAAATAATCTGAAAATGAAGGATTTTTTCATGAAATTTACAAACTATTTCTGTACTCACCTGCAATACAGTGGTAATTGCAATGACTAGCACCTGTATGTTGGGAGATACAGCGTAGGTGAGTCCGCAGAACAATCCAGCAATAGAGCTGAAATATTTTTCCTTCATTTTGAAAGTTTTAGTCATGTAACATGTCAGAACCTGCAAAATGAGTAATTTATAAGGGACGATAAGAAGTTTCCATCTAATATCATATTGAGGGTTAACAACCATAACGAGGTAACAGATATTTCTTAAATGTTCAGGAGAACCAAAAATATGTAGAAAAATATACATCATTGAGGTTTACTGTGATGCCTTGTATTACTTTCTGAATTAATTCTAATTTCGAATACATCATTGTATTCCTCTCTTATTGTACTTTCGACAATTGCTTTTACGAAAATAAAATTAAGGTTTGCGTAATATAATTTTTTTTTGAAAAAATTTAATGATACTTGGTGTAGCTCTCACGGAATAGTACAATGTAGGAATCAGCACAACGTATTGAAATAAAAAGTTATTATTTTTAAGAAATATTTATTATAATGTTATGCTATAGGTAAAACAATGCAGGTATAAGGGTCACAACAACATAAAAGAAAATGAAGTTACGTAAATTGGGGCCTAAATCGTACTTGCTGATAACTTCTACTTGAACGTAACAATGTTACGTTAAATGATCTCTTAGTTTCTTATTTTTCATAAAAATCTAATTAACGTAAAAACTGATTCGTTGTTTTGGCACTCAAGAAATATAACAGAATATTTTTACGTCAGACATGAATTAGCACATGGTAACAGCATTCTATACGTTATTCTGGCACAAAGTTTTTGATGTAATTGGAAGTAACTAAGCGCTGATAACTCATTTTGGCATTTTTTTCTGTTACGTCATTCTGGTTCTAACCCTCGATATGGTGAATACCAATGTTTTATGGAATAACAGCAACAGTTGTTGGATATAATTGTTCTAAACTCTTGAGTTATTAAAAAACTAATTTTTACGAAAGTTTCATCGACAAAATGACCGAAAAAAGGTACGGGAAGACGTGAAAAATATATATACCTACCCTGTACAATCCTACATAGCTTCCTATGAATAATCCAAAATACACATTTGATTTACTTATCAAAAGCCTGAATATATTCGAAGGTTTCTTCATTAGAATTCCCATTTTTGGTACGAGCCTTCTTATAATGTTGACACCATATCCCAATGAGAAAAATTTGAAAAATCCCTGGAAATTTCGAATATTTTAGTTTTAGGATGTCGAAGAAAGGTTGAGATGGACCACCTTGTAAAAATAGACTGAGCATGCTTCCTCATGTGCACATGTATTCTTATTTTCAGAGTTGTTATTTTTCATGGGCGGCGTATAGAACCTGAAATTTGATGATATTCCATTTTTCCTAGTGTGAAAATTTGATATTTCATATGACTCCTTATAATACGAATGTTATAAATAACCTAGAAACGCATCTGGTTTAGACAATGTTAAATCATAAATATTCCCAAACATATTTCATGATATATCAAAATCAAAAGCCCATTTAATGAATTTCACCTCCCCTGCAGTACTGTTGAAATTTCATCACCCTATATTTATGTTTTGAAATTATTTTTTACATATATTCATTAAGGAAATAAGTATAGCCTATGTGATGCCAAAACAATTGAACATCTAAACTCACCAAAAATATACGAACTTCAGAGTATTCTTTCTGTTTGCCAGGATATGCATCAAGAAACTACTGACACCCATAAACATTATGGTTTGCCCTACTCGATTGATTCCAATACTATTCAAGATTGTCTCTATATACTGCAACAAAATATAAACTTTTCAACAACAAAATGTAATCAACGAAAAAAGAAACTGACAAGCGAAAAAAAAAATTTTAGTCTCAATAACTAAGTTCCTAACCTAATGCAGGTAACTCATTTTGAGTAGGCGCCAAACTAACAATCAACGAAGATCATTAAATTAACTTAATATATATATATATATATATATATATATATTTATAAATATATATATATATATATATATATTATATATATATATATATATATATATATATATATACAGTTTCTTTTTTTAATTAAAAAAAATTTAAAATAAAAAGATATATACTTCCCTACATAGTGATGATAGATGACGAAATTGTCAAAGATGACGTCACAAGGCCACTGTGACCAATAATTTTAAATGGAACCCTACGGCAAGCGACACCTCTGTATCGAAAAAACCTATTCAATGATACTAATTTTGTTTGTGTTTATGGCAGTTTTAATGGCTCATTAGTAAACATTAAAATTTAAATTCCATTCAGTATGATATTAATTACAGATTTAAGAATCAGTATCTACTTGAAGAAATTGCTCGAAGTGACCTCCATTTACTTCCTGACAGTGAAATATCCTGTTTTTAAACTCTTCTCGTACTTTTGCAAATGTGTCTGCGAAAACAGCCTCACATTCTGCAACAATACGTTGTTTTAAAACGTCAATATTGTCAGGTTCAGTGGCGTAAACCTTCGATTTAAGGTACCCCCACAGAAAAAAATCCGAAGGTGTGAGGTCCGGTGATCGAGCTGGCCATTCCGTTGAACCTCGTCGTCCAATCCATCTTCCACGATACTCCTCATCCAAATACCGTCTTACTGCACCGTAATAGTGTGGAGGAGCACCATCCTGTTGGAATGTTATTTCCAAATTGCCGAATTCTTCTGGATTATCTTCCAAAATTTCAAGGATTAACGGTTCTATTGCGTTTTGCAACAGCTCCAGATAAACCTCACCAGTTAAATTAGTATTCAAAAAAGAGGCCCAACAATGTGGTTTCCCAGGATACCTGTCCAAACATTCACCTTCTGGGGAAATTGGGTATGTGTTTCACGAAACAGGTGAGGATTTGCGTCACTCCAATACTTCACATTCTGTGTATTTACATTTCCATTTAGATAGAAAGTACTTTCGTCACTAAAACAAATTGTTTTGACATAGTCTGGCTGTTGGTTAATTTTAGTTTCCATATTTTCACAAAATTCTAGTCTTCGGTCTGGGTCGTCGTCTGAGATATCTACAATTCTTAGAGAACGATATTCAAAATAATATCAACGATTTACCTGAAAACATCAGGGAAAATATGTTTTTTCAGCAGGATGGTGCAGGACCACATAATGCTAATATTGTCAGGAATTATCTTAGTGATACCCATGGGCAGAGATGGATTGGATCAAATGGTCCAATCATATGACCAGCCAGATCGCCTGATTTAACCCCTATTGATTATTATTTATAGGGTCACATAAAATCGAAAGCATACTCGAGGAGACCAACTCCTTTGGAGGACATGAAAGTTAGAGTTGAGCGCGCATTTCAGGAAATTCCTGCTCACGAACTGATAAATGTGATGTACAATAAATAGAACTAGTCTATGTGTCAGGGAAAACGGGCAACACTTCGAACATATCATTGGTCATTAATAAATGAAATGACTTTTCGATGGTTGTGAAACTCTTCTATTGAAAACAGGATAATGGTATTGTGAGTAATAATTTGTACGTTGAATGTTTCACTGTTTCAGTCGTTAGATTTATAAAGTTATCTTTTCTGTAATGGGTTTATGATCATTACATATTGGCAAGTCGATTATTTTCGGTAATTCATTGTTACCATTCTGAAGTAAAGTTTGAAAGAATGAATAGATGTCATGTTACCTACCAATTTTTTCAGATTGATTTCATTTTGTTAGATGGCTCTCTACGTTTTGAACAGAAAGAAAGTGGTACACAATGTATATCGTTGAATTGGTAATTAAATTCTCTATCGGATGGCAAGTTGGCCCTCGGTGGGTACCATTTGAAAAAAAGATTTTTCCGTTAAAAATGCGTTCAGACAATTTCAATTCTTGCTGTAGGATTTGTTATTGATCTTATTGATGGAATGACTATTACTATGAGTTACTGATGTGAATTACCATAGATTTTAATCTGACCAAGGCCTCCTGGGCTCAAAAAAAATTTAGTTTTTTTTTCTATTGTAAAATAAAAATTTGGCAACACTGTCATATGCAATTTGACATACAGGGTGTCCAATTTGAAAAATTGAAGTTGGTGGCTATTCTGGAGAAACCGGAAGTCGGCCATTTTGTTTTCATATGGCAATCCGAAAATGTGTCTCATATCCATGTACAAAATTTCATTCAAATCGGATAAGTGATGGAGATATAGGCATGGCCCTAGTCCCATTGTCACCCGGTATATCCACAGTTCTGAGAAAACATAAAATGTTAAAAAAAATCACAAAAACCAATAATATACAGTGCGTTTTGAATATGTATTCACAAAAGAAAACTTGTTTTATCATCAGTTTTGGAAAAGTCTGAGATTTGTTGAAAGTTGTTGTTTTATGTTAAAGCGTATAGTCAATGTGATTGTATTATTTTTATCAAACGTTGTGAATATATATGATATTCAATAAAACCGTTACGAATCCACTACGCCACTGTTTATCGCGCGCCAGCAGGATGGCGCCACACAAACAATCAACGAAGATCATAAAATAACTTTAAAGAAATAATCAAAACAAAATAACATAAAAATGCAACGTGGAATCTCCAGCAATAAACGGAAATGTGCTTTCCGCACCACCACTCGCAACGACGTGTGCCCTCACGTGTGTGTCCGTTCGGGTAGCTGTCTCGCTGATATTAACTTTGTGAACGCTCGGCAATTTCCGGCTTGTTTGTTTGTTTGGCTCCGACGCAAAATTAGTAACTTACATTAGTTCAAGACCTAAAAACTTTTATTAAGACTAAAAACTTTTATTTTATTATTCGGTTTTAAGTTTTTTTTGTCGGTTTAATTTTTTGATAAAAGGTTTTTTTGATAATTCTCAAGCTTTGGAGCGCTAACACAAATTCACTCAATTTTGAATTCTGGAATGATTACTTTTGCTGTAAAACCCACAGTTCGAGGGATATCTTGCGGAAAACACACCGTAGAATCCAAATTACCCCACACTTCGCAGGAAAGTGCATTTATTTGCGACAGATTGACTAAACTACAGAACATTCAAAAGTTGAGTACGGTTGGAAAACATCCACCTAGTGATGTATAATTTTCATACCGAATTGAAGAATATCAGTCCATCCAACACTTGGTTTTCTGTCGTTTCCACAATAAGTGCGAGGCCTGAGAGAAATCCAGGTAGGAAGACAACACTGGAATAATAGAATCTGCCAAATAATTTTCTGAAAGAATAACAAAAATATTTTTACAGATTAATATTGTTAAAAAGGCTTCATTAGAACATCAAATTCTCGTTTTGAGAAATCGATCTCTACTTATATTGGAATGGATTTTCTTTTAATTTTGAAATATAAAGAAAACCGATTTCTTTCTTACGTTTATTATCATGTTGGTCGAGTTCAGTTCAAAGTAATTTTTTTTAATTTGAAACCTTTGTTCCAGTCTGTATTGTCTGCGATTAAACAGTAACACACAACTAGATGACATTGAACAGGAAATACAATTATAATTGTTAGATCAATTAAACTCGTAATATGGCTTTTTATTTTGACACATTCATGGCTCTTTTTATAATATGCAATAAAATTGCAGTTTGTGTATTGTATCGCTGAACTCAGAATTTGATGCAGAATCCAAACAAGCATTGAAGAATCTGGGGTGCCATTTAAAGAAAATGGCTTCGGTGTCGCGACGACCTTACGGATGAGATGGATCTCTACGTTTGACATCGAAATCATCCACTTCCATGAAATATGGATATCCTTTTTCATTTCCCAGATATCTGCCTGCGGAGTTTTATATGGGACACCCTGTATATAGTTAGGATCACCATTAACACCAGTCATCGCATATTTGGTCACGGAGAAAATAGAAATCGCAATCGCTGGAAATCAAAACTTAGGTGAAATATTTTCATTCGCCATAGAATAAAAAACTCCACAGAAATCGGTATTTGAATGCGAATTCTTCACATCACCATCCTCAACAAACACTAATAATACGACTGGCGGACAACCACCTCATATGATTTATCAATATTTGCGAAAATATGATGTTTAATCAGTTCGTTCCTGAAATCATGAATGCATGTCCAGAAGTAGGCATACCTATCAAACAGAAACAAATGCATGATATGAACTGTCATTTGAATTTGTAACCTACCATTTCCTCAAATATTCAGTCAAATCAGATTAAATGAATATTGAAGATCTGGGGGAAGTGGCTAAAAGAGCTAATTTATTACCGGAAAACTATGAAGATTTTTATCTGGAAGTGACTTAAGAAATCCTATTGATTGATTGCGACAATATTAACCTTGGCGATAATAAAATCATAACCAACCTCTTGCTTTAGAAAAATATTTTCTCCGGATGAAAATGATGTCAATAACAATAATTTCTGACTATAGTAGTGACAATTCAACTCATGTATGAAAAATCGCATATGCCACAGTGCAATTGTCAGTTTGACAGCGGCAAAAGTTAGCTGCAACTTTTACAGCGACAAATGCACTAGTGGTTTTTTCACTTATTTATTTGTTTATCCATTATCGCGGTGTTGCTTGCCAGAATAGATAGTTTGACATGTTTGTCAACAACTCATTGAATTTCTAAACACTAACAATGAGTCGGTGAGTCTACGAACGCCGAAATTAGTCAAGTTGTTAATACCTGTGTGCCTACTAATATAGTTGCGACGCAATCATCAACCTGGCGACAATTTTCTACGTTTTGCGATGCAAAAAGATATAAATTTGAGCCAGATACTTCCATCGAGAAATTGAAGGTAATATTGCAAGATTGGGCATTTAATATGCGAAAAGGTAACGGAGAAGACTACAAAGAAGCGGTAGTTAAAACAATTTGGAAAATCACCGCAAAAATGCTACAAAGTAAATATTATAACGAATTCAATATTGTATTAAACCCTTTCACCGACGTTCAGTTTAATTCATCACGAGCTGCACGTAATGCTAAACGTAAAATCCTACAAGCACAACCGAAAAGAAAAATCTATGATCAGCTCTAATAAATCTGAAGTATTTGCAATGGCCAGATTATATGACGAAAATGAACCGGAAGGACTTCAAAAGTAATTATATTACATTTTGTCGTTTGAATAAGCTTGGCGCGGAGGAGAAGCAACTTACTGCAAAACCACTTATTTCGTATCTGAAATTGAAAATAATGGAAAAGAAACTGGATGTATCGAGTATAATCCTCTGTTTTCGAAAACGAGACAAGGCGGTAACAATAAATTATGTGACAGCAAATGGATTACGACTAATATTTTAGAGGACGATATTTGCCCAATACGTTTATTTAAAAAGTTGATGGAAAAACGAGAGACTTTTATAACATTGGACAGAGTATTTCTTACACCAAATCCCTTTTGGAAGAAAAAAAAATTCTAAAGGTTGGTATAAGAATGTGCCGATTGGAATTAATGAAATTTCCAAATGAACTAAATACTCAGCACAACGTAATGGTTTAGATGTCAAACGTGTCAAAATTACAAATCACTCGAATCGAGCGGCAGCAGTAAGCGAATTAAGTAAAAGCGGAATTGAAGAACAAGCTCTAATAAAAATAACAGGACACAGCAATTCATCATCATAAAACCATACTTACAAGTTGACAAAGAGTATCATTCGAGCATTATTCAATCAATTCGTTTGGAAAAAGAAAAAACTTCAACATCTACTACAGGAACGATTAGCTGTGGCACCCGCAGCGACATCACTGTTCCTAGTATGAATTTCAATAACTGCGTTTTTAATAATTATACATTCAAATAAAAATGTGTTTATTTTTAATGTTTCATAAATAAAGTTTGCATTGATATGTTTCTAAATTTCTTATTCATTAAATTTCCTTTAGCAATTTGACTCGAAAAACTGTCAACCTAAAAACGCTCCACCTTCGGTGTGGCGTTTTTAATAGTTGACAGTTCTTCTCGTCTAATTGCTGGGCAACAGTTTCTCTTCAAACAACCCAAATCCACCCTATAAAATACAAACCTCTCGTGCAATTATAACTGAAAAAAAAGAAACACAATGGTTCAAACAATTATAGCCCTCGCGCCATAAATCCCTAGTTGCTTCGCTCACCATGATTTAAACTTGGCACTTGCGCTATATCTTTCTGTATAATACACATTTTTTTAATCGACGCAGGAGGTCCTTCTATGATTATCTGCGAAAATGGAATTACTTACCGTAATAAGCAGATTGTAGAAATAAATAATGTTTCCATGGCCCATCCATATCCAATAGATCTGATTTCGGCTCTTAAAAAGTCTAGAAGAAGAGTCTTCTTGTCTTTCTTGTTGCAATTCATAAGTAGCTTGATCTAGAGTGTACAAAATATGTGAGTATCCTCAGGAATAGACATACTCTCAATATTCACTGTGAGAAATCAACAGGCAACCTATATTTTAGTTTAAGTGGGGGGTTTGAATGATTTTGGGTGAATATTTTTCTGTTCATAGATTTCTAAGGTATCATCGACATTTTCCTTTCCCGTAGGATTTGGAACCTCATGATAAAAAAGGGGTAACCATGATTTTAATGAGATTTTTTTTGATTTTCTAGTCTACTCCCACGGAGTTTTGAATCACATCTATCTCCAAACCTCTCGATGAAACCCTTTTTCCAAATCTCGATTTTCTCTTATTTCTGAAATATTGCGATATGAATAATTTGGTGGTTTATAATCCTTGGATCTTTTCCATAGGTAACTCAATATGTATTGAAAATAAGTGAAGCTTAGTTTCAAATTTTTTACTTAAATTAATTAAATTATTCATTTATTGCCATTTAAAAAAATATATACATCAGAATCCCTAGATGAATTATGCCTAACAAATTAGTTAACTCCACGAAAAATTGACTTATATTATTTTTCCAACTCTTTTCCAAGAGCTTGTTGATAAGTCAAGAAAATATACTTTAGAAACTATTTTTGTTTGTTCATATCAGTAACATGAAAAATAATATATTTCAGAATTTTGCTATCTCTTATATAATGTTCATTGAATTCAATGAGCTCTGAAATTTTTGGTGAATTTATGATTTTTTTACAGAAACATAAGGCTTGCTCAAAATCTTTGTTTCATCTAGTTCAAATTCTGATTTTCCGTGATTGTTGCATATATCTATATATGCATATATATTTATATATATGCATATATATACATATATGGTATATATTTATATATATATATATATATATATATATATATATATATATATATAAATATATATATATATATATATATATATATATAATATATATATATGCATATATATATATATATATATAAATATATATGCACGTGCGATAATCATATTAGGTAGGCACTTAGAATCGTTGCATACAGGGTAGGTCAAAAAATATAAAAATTGTAGAGTAAAGTATCCTTATTTCAGAAAATTCAACAAAATGTTATGGAGAAAAGTTGTTTAAATTTGGCAGTTATGTCTGAATACCAAATCATGGCATTTCTGTCAAACAATAATAATTTCCAAAAAAACTGTTTTCTATTTTCACCCTAAACACTTTCATAAATTAATCAAAATTGAATCAATTTCGCATTACTTGGTCAAATTCAAGCATATTTGTAAAATTAACTTGAATTTTTAATTTTTTAGGAAATCACATTTTTCATGTTTGTTGCAACGATATCAAACACAACTCTAAAATTTCGCAAAAATTATTTTTTAGAAGGGGAAACAGAAGTAATAATAATATGCATATTGAAAAACTCTAATTTGAAGTGAAATTTTTTCAAAATCTTTATTAAATAACTGTACAAATTAATTGACAAACATGAAGTACTACTAAAATAATCGTACGATCATAAAACATTTGCGAATATTTCTGCAATGAAATCGTATTGAATTTTCGAACTCCTCAACATTATCGAATGGTCGATCCTTGTATTATTTTTGCTTTAATTATCTTCTTGATATTTTTTATTGGGGTGAGATCTGGTAAACGAGGTGGCCACCATGGATCGGTATTTCGTCCTTACCATTTATTACCAAATTTTCCATTAAACCGTACAGAAACAATTCCAGCAGAATGAGCGGAATATCCATCATGTACAAACCATAATTTATTTCGTTCTTGTAAACTCATATTATCCAAAAAATCTGTCAGTTCGTTTTCCAAAAACTGTAAATAGGTATCACTATTTAGGTTTTGGCGGAAAAAAATGGCCCTATTAATTTGTCGTTAATAATACCGCACCACACGTTTGTTTTTAGTTAATACTGGTTTTTATTGGCAATGACAAAATTTGGATTATCGTCCGACTACCACCTACAATTTTGTGAAGAGACAACGCCATTTGTTGTGAACGTGGATTCATCCACAAAAAGAATGTGTGTCTATGGAAATCACATTGATCTTCAATATGTCCTTGAATCCACAGCAGAAGTCATACCGCAATGCGCAGTCTCGTTTTCAAACGTGCAGATAAACTTTGGCTTAAAGACATTGTATTTTTTTTTTTAAGAAATTTTCTTGTCAGATCCTTTTTTTGACACCCGTATAAGCAGAAATTTCTTTGGTGGATCTTCTAGGGTTTTCAACAACTGCCTGAAGTACTTCTAATTGATTTTCCTCAGTACATACAGTTTTGGTACATTTATTCTAAAGACGCTGTCTGTTTAAAATTAATTAAAATTCTGCTTACAGTTGAATGGTGATCTTGTTTGTCTGGATGCCGTTCATTGAAAATATCGGCTGCTTCACGCACTGGTTTATAGTTATCTCCACATATTAAAACTAATTCTGGCTTCTCGGCTAACGTTAACTTTCTTGGAAGAGTCATTTGGAATCAAATAAACTTATGGTGGATTTATGAAACACCAATTAACAATTATCAAATAACAATTAGGAATTATAAGTTGAACCAACATCCTACAATGCCGTACAAGTAACAAGTAGAAAGTTGGCCAAGTTTTAACTTCTTACTTTAATTGAACCAAATTTTCTTCTAGTGCGCAACTAGTACGCAGAATACCTTGGAATGGTCCATGCGATGACGAAAGCTAACCTATCTTTAAATAAAATAAAATATTCTGGTTTGTTTTTGTTGTGGGTTCTAGTGTCTTTTGGAATATTATTTGCGTGTTTGTGAAAATATACTGTAAAAATGCAAATTGATGCTATTTTAATTCAATATAATAAACGAGAATTTAGGGTTAATTTAAATGGCTCGGATCTTGTGCGCATGCTTACTGTTTTTCCTTAATTGTTAATTGAATGTGCATTAATGCCATCATTTTCATTACTTGCTAATTGATGATTGTTATTTGATAATCGTTACTTGATAATTGTTAATTGGTGTTGCATAAATCCACCATTAATAATCGAATAATAATTCAAGAATGAAAAATTAATGACACCAAACTGTTAAGTGTTTACTTTTTACCCTTATTTGTTTTTTTCCATGGGTATTCGCGATTATTCTAGTAGGATTTCATGTTTGTAGACTAATTTGTACAGTTTTTCAATAAACATTTGCAATAAAATTTTTGCAGTTTAAATTAGATTTTTTTAATATGCATATTATCATCACTACCGTTTCACTTTCTTAAAAATATTTTTTACGAAATTTCAAAGTTGTGTTTAATATCGTTGCAACAAACATGAAGTTTGTGATTCCCTAAAAAATTAAATTTCATTTAATTAAAAAAAAATATGATTGAATTTGAATAGAGTTATGTGAAATTGATTTGATTTCGATTAATTTATGAAAGTGTTTAGGATGAATATAAAAAAAAATGGGAAATTATTAATGTTAAAAAAAATGGTGGGAGGCCAAATTTTTCTATAACATTTTGCTGAATTTTCTGAAATAAGGGTACTCAACAATTGTACGCTGTTTGTCTTGCAACGATTTCAAGTGCACCTAATATGATTATCGCACATGCACCAAATTTGTATTTTGGTTGTGAACGTAATTTTTTTAATTTCCATATGTTGCACACTCAAATGACCGCACTGTATATATATATATATATATATATATATATATATATATATATATATATATATATATATATATTGTTATGATGATTGTATTGTATTTTATTTGTAATGTATGATTATTATTATTTTTTATAATTTTTTTATGTGCTTTTCAAATACTCATCACAACAATAAACTCCGGCTATGATATTCTTACCCTTCTTCAATATACCATTCACCTTTCTTTTATTACCTTTCCCCAACTCAGTCGGTACGCCTATGGAGACATGATCATTTCTAACTCAGGAGGATTGCAGTGGCGCCATCTAGTTGTTTTTCTTGAAGTCAATATACTGTTTTATGGAAATATAGCTTGTAATATGATTAAAAGATTAATAATGAGTCCAGAAAATAATCAAATAATTGTTCTTTTATTCAATAGAATCCTTAAATTACCTATGCCTGCGATATCTACTTTATTTGTAGATAATATTCCAATGAAATTGAAAATGTCAAATAAGTTGCTCATGCGCAATCAATGAACTTGCAAATAAATGTTTGTAGGTTATACTAAGATTATGAGAATCAATAAGAAAGAAAGTTCGATACAGTGAATAGGTGTCAATAAGTGAACCGTAAAAAGTGTCTGACCCGAATACTCTCACTTTATTTAGTTTTGTTCGAAACAAGTAACTGATGTTCGTTCCGCTGGTGCACTCTCGCGATTCCTGGCTGTGTTGTGTGGCTATTGGTACTGGATGTTTCACTAACGTTGGGACCCCTTGCTGTTGGTTGCGGCATGCACAGGAAATCTCATGTGATTTGGAGGTAAGTGGTTTTCTTGGTCGATTCCAAGCCTGGTGGTTTCTTGATTTGGTTTGACTTGTCTAATAGCAGATATACTTATGTTGTTATTGTATTTTCGTTGATTTTTGGTAATCAAATTTTGATCACGGCTTCTTAAAAAATTTCTTATTTTCGACTCTTTCTTTTCCTTTTCCCGTAGCAACCATCACTTTTTGTTTTCAGGCACTAATTTTCAGTTTTTACCCCTCTTTTTAAAACACCTTTTCTTATTCTGAGCTATGACACTCATTTTATATACTGGTTATATTTCTATACATAATATTATTTAAACAGAGTTCTAAAAAATTCTAGATTATTTTTGGCTATTTGAATTCTAAGATTTTATTTGTGAGTTTTGATTTTTATACTTTTACAGGTTGTGCAAATGAAATAGATTGTTGGAAACATACTGATGATACTAGAAAAGCTCCACTGATGAACTATTGGATTATCTGCGTTGACTATAAGATGGCCAAAGGTACACAGAAAAATTGTAAAAACAAACAATCATAGCAGGTATCCATATGTGATGTATAAATATCATTATATCAAATTTCTATTCTTTTTATCTTTAACCTATATTTCATACCATAACAATATATATATATATATATATATATATATATATATATAAATATATATATATATATATATATATATATATATATATATATATTTATATACAAATATATATATATATATATATATATATATATATATATATATATATAGTAAATAGTGGGGTTATGTAGCAAATAAAGGTTGTCCAAGCTTTCGGAAATTTTATTAATTATTTCCATCATCAGGGAGACTACAAAAGTGTAAAATTTAAAGTTAGTTTAAAAAAAAATATAGTTTGAATATGACTTACATCTTTGTTGAGAATGATTATAAAGGTGTTCAAATATGATGGTTGACACATTATGAAGGATGAATGATGATATAATACAGTTTAAAATAACTAGTTAAGTATTAAAATAAGGATAATCACATTTTTATAGGCGAATGTCATTTCCCCATGAGGAAAGAAGTGTTAGGACAGGTTAGGAACTTCTGACAGGTAGTTGACATGACATCTGACAGACAATTGACATGCCCTCTGATGGGCCAAAACCAAATTAAAACTGATAACAGTGGTGCCAATTGTAAGTTGCCAACATAATAATTATTATTATTTTTGTAAGATTAAAGATTGGAAAAATTTAAAGTGAGATTGTTGTTTGTTAACTTTTTATCCAACGTCAATAGATAGGAGTAAATTTCACTGGGATGATTTATATCTGTTTTTTTATTCATACAGTTTTTATCTTCAAAAATATAGGCCATTTCTAGAAAGGATCTATTTGTTGAGTGTGATTCAGTAGCTAAGATCTTTGCGGATTCATAATTCATTTGGTGGTCAAACTTGTTCACATGCTCTGCTAATGCGCATCTTTCTGGGTGTAATCTGCAGTCACTTTTGTGGGAAACGATTCTAGCGCCTAATGGTCTTGAGGTTTGACCAACATAATTCTTATCACACAGTCGACAAGGAATACTATATATGTATTACATTCGTTTGTGAAGTTATGGGTACTCTATCTTTAATTTTTGTGTGTACTGACCTAATAGTTGGGACGGTTTTATTTGCAATTTTAATGTTTGATTGATCATGAAAAATTCTAGCTAATTTAGGTGTCATTTCTTTGAAGAACGGTAAGGATGTATACATGACTTGTAAGTAAGTAAATTTATTCAATTCAGGTATAAAACAGATATAGATTCATTTCTAACATAGGAGGGAAAAAATATATACATATAAATATAAAGATTACATAGTCCTAGGAGAACAAAGTTTGAATGTTACGGCTACACTAAGCAAGCTTGTATTGTAGCCCCCAAACAAAATAGTGATTCTAATCCTATATAACCAGACATATTAATATTGCAGGGTGAAGAAGGGAAGAAATAGAGAGAAGAAGTGAGAGTGAGAGAGAGAGAGATTGTACTGGGGCAGTATCAATATAATTGTTATCACTGTTGATAAGGGTTGTTGTACTTGGTCTAGTTGCAATCTCAAGTGAGGTTGGTGTATTAAACAAAATATTTTTTACCATGCTGGCTGGATATGAATTATCAAGAAAAAGATTCAAAAGAATATTGAGATTTTTTTATTTTTTTTTATTTTGAATCTTTTTCTTGATGATTCATATCCAGCCAGCATGGTAAAAAATATTTTGTTTAATACACCAACCCCACTTGAGATTGCAACTAGACCAAGTACAACAACCCTTATCAACAGTGATAACAATGATATTGATACTGCCCCAGTACAAGGCATGTATACAACCTTACCGTTCTTCGAAGAAATGACACCTAAATTAGCTAGAATTTTTCATGATCTATCAAACATTAAAATTGCAAATAAAACCGTCCTAACTATTAGGTCAGTACACACAAAAATTAAAGATAAAGTATCCATAACTGCTCAAACGAATGTAATATATAGTATTCCTTGTCGAATGTGTGATAATAATTATGTTGGTCAAACCTCAAGACCATTAGGCGCTAGAATCGTTTTCCACAAAAGTGACTGCAGATTATACCCAGAAAGATGCGCATTAGCAGAGCATGTGAACAAGTTTGACCACATTATGAATTATGAATACACAAAGGTCTTAGCTAGTGAATCACACTCAACAAAAAGATCCTTTTTAGAAATGGCCTATATTTTTGGAGATAAAAACTGTATAAATAAAAAAACAGATATAAGTCATCTCAGTGAAATTTACTCCTATCTATTGACGTTGGATAAAAAGTTAACAAACAACAATCTCACTTTAAATTTTTCCAATCATCATTCATCCTTCATAATGTGTCAACCATTATATTTGAACACCTTTATAATCATTCTCAACTAGGATGTAAGTCATATTCAAACTATTTTTTTTTAAACTAACTTTAAATTTTACACTTTTATAGTCTCCCTGATGATGGAAATAATTAATAAAATTTCCGAATGCTTGGACCTTTAAAGAGTTCTCTTTTATTTGCTGCATAACCCCACTATTTACTGGTTCCATCCCTAACTAGTCAGCAACGACTACCCGTTCTCTCTCTCTCTCTCTCTCTCTATATATATATATATATATATATATAAATATATATATATATCAGGCTATGTGTGCTAGTTGGGTAGGCAGCATGCAGGAAGTATACTCTTATAACACTTATTCCAATATTTCGACAAACTTTATTGTCAACATCAGGGAAACCTACAATGTTGTTAAAATACAGTAAACAGTGACAAAACAGTGGATTCTAAAAATACCTACAGTGTCTATGAGGTTATGTGCATCTGATGGTATGAAATAGACTTGTACATTACAAACATATTAAAAAACAATTCGTGAAATGTCAATAAAACTAATCATCACAATTCCCTTACAATTATTCTCAATTATAAAATTTCTGTTAGGAACAACAATTATATTACTAATGTAAATAAGGAAACATCAAGTTCAGAAGAAGAAGAAAAGTTATTTTATGAGGTTGACTATTGACATTGGGTACGTTCCTGCCTGGAACTATACTAGAGTGTAAACATAGACCGACTGAACCTAACCATGGATCGAGAAATTTGTAAACTGAGCGCGCGCGGATAGCAACCAATAGAAATCGATTATAATGGCACTGAGAATTTAGTGTAGATTGAGAGTTAACATCCTTTCTATTTTATGGATTTTGATCCAAGTGCAATAAAAATTAATATATTTCACTTGAATGTTTGATGTCCGTTTTTTTGTTCAAACAAAAATCTCATAGACACTGTAAGTATTTTTAGAATCCACAGTTTTGTCACTGTTGACTGTATCTTAACAACATTGTAGCTTTCCCTGATGAAATATTGGAATGAGTGTTACAAGAGTATACTTCCTGCATGCTGCCTACCCAACTAGCACACATAGCCTGCTCTTAACGAGTCCAGCAAATACTATCTCTCTCCGAACTGTGAAATGAAAATCTGTTTGGTTTGACAAGTAGATGGAAGAAGTATTCAAACTGCTAGTTTATGTCTAATTTATTCGGAAAACAGCATAGGTAATAATAAAAAATAATTAAAAAAGCAGATGCTCAAAATGGGAACCTCCACTTGCAATACACGCATCTAGTCTCCTTCTCATTGACTACCGCACACGTTCAAAAAGTCCTGGGGTATTGCGTATGATATTAGAATTATTCATAATTCTATTCCTCAAGTCATTGTCATCGACAACTGGTGTCGTGGTACCAGTGTCGTGGGTAAATAATATTTAATTCAAAAGTAAATAACTTTTATCCCTTATGTTACAACATAATCAATTTTTACTTCGATTTTTACCATAAATATCATTGAGGTAACCCTCTGTGACGACACTGGAATTTTAATCCGTAAACTAATTTCATGAAAAGAAGCCCCTTATTAGTGCTAACAAACATACCTAGTTTCATCAAAATCTGCTTTTGAGTTAATAATAAAAAACCTATTTTATAGTAACACTTTTACACCTCGTTACTTGGAAACGAAGCAAGTTAGGACACACGTTTATATGAATTTTTTTTCATGAAAGGTTGAAATAACTTGTGACATTTTTACCGGAATGACATTAATATCACCGGCACACAAAAAAGTTGTCTGTGCACCGGGCGCCACCTATCTACGGGCATGTTTTCGACCCGCTGAACTACGAATTTCAAGTCAGTTTAGGCCGTCGGGCTTATTTCGAGTAAATTGCAAAACCCCAAAAATAGCGAAAATTCGATATTTTGACAAGATAAAAAATTCTGATTCTGCAATAAATTTGGCCCATAGTCCCCTCAAACATTCATAAAACTGCAAAAAACCGATAAAATAGCAGAAAATTGCTGCTGAAAAAATGTTTTTTTTTTTTAAACACAATTAAATAAATTTCTTGTATTTTTTATTTCTAAAATACAAGATTAAGATCCAAGAATGTACACAAATTGAATTTTTAACGGTTTTTCGAGGGTATTGTACTGTTTCATTCTCAAATGATCTACGATGTGGATACCTCTTTTTCCACCTTTTCCTTTATTTAGTAAAAATTTGTCATCGTGTTGGAATTTCAACTTCTTCGAAGTGCAGACTTCATTTCATTGCATGATCGCTTGTACTTGCAACCAGGGCACCTCCTCGGGGTGACGGTGGGCAACAGAACCATCTGGCAGAGTCCCTGGGTTAACGGCGTGTGTGCCGTCATGGCAGGTAAAAGTGATGAGTACTTTACGATGCAGGGATTCGGAAACCCAGTATCGGCGTCTGGTCAGGGTGAGAAAGCAGGCCCGCAGGCGTCGTCATCCAGCGACTGCAGCTCTTCAGTAGTGGAAAACTTGGCTACTGGAGAGTATACTATTACAAGAAGCAATTCCCATCTATGCAATAAGAGTCCTGATCAATTTTGTTACGTTTGTGGGGAGTTTCAGCCGGTAAAAAACCGCAGAGCGTTTTCAGATAGATTAAAACAAAATCCCAATTTTCTTCGATTTTTGTAATTTTTGATGATTTTTTACAATTTTTTTAGATTTAAAACGGTTTATGATTGAAGTACGATCGAAATTAGTATTTAACAGATCAAAATACATGAAAATTATGCTTGCATTAGATCTCAAAAAATTTTTTCTTGCCAAAACATCGAATTTTCGCTATTTTTTGGGGTTTTTTGCAATTTACTCGAAATTGAAGCCCGGACGGCCTAAACTGACTTGAAATTCGTGTTCAGCGGGTCGAAAAACATGCCCGTAGATAGGTGGCGCCCGGTGCACAGACAACTTTTTTTTTTGTGTGCCGGTGTATTTAAAGTGAAAAATTATTTACCCACGACACTGGTTGTACGAAATTCTTGATTGTTTGACATGATGTTTATAGTTTCTTTTTTAGTTTTTTCGTAGAATTTAAAACTAATACCAGCGATAAGAAAATTCTGATTGTTTAACACAGTAGGTACAAGTCACAAGTATCGTGAAATCGTTTGAGCGTGCATGCAAACACGATTGTTTACATACTATCAAGTAAATATGAATGCGAATTAGCGCAGATGTATTTTGTGTATGGACTTGCAGATGGAAATGCTGCAGAAGCCCGTCGACTCTATCGAGAACGATATCCGAACAGAGATATTCCAGCAGAAAGAACTTTCACCAGGTTACATGCTAGACTGTGTGAAACTGGATCTGTAACTGAACAGGCTGAGCGTCCTGGTAGACCGAGGACAATAATGTCTCCACAGTTAGAGGAAGCAATTCTCCAAGAAGTTGACAACAATTCATCATTAAGTACCCGGAAATTAGCTTTACAGTTCCATGTCAGTCATCAAAGTGTTTGGAAGGTTCTGCATACGAATTTATTATGTCCATACCACAAACAACGGGTGCAGGCACTGTTACCAAGAGATTTTCCCAGACGATTGGAGTTTTGTCAGTGGTTTCGTCAACAAATTGTAAACAATCGCAATTTTACGTCTGAAATTTTATTCACAGATGAGGCAAGTTTTTCAAGGGATGCCATCATAAATGTTCAAAAGAATCATTCTTGGGACTACGAGAATCCTCATGCCATTGTAGAAAGTGGATTTCAGCAGGAGCTTTCGGTCAACGTCTGGGCGGGAATTTGTGGCGATCATCTAATAGGGCCGCATTTTCTTCCTCCTCGACTCAATAGTGTGACGTACAGACAATTTCTAGAAGGAACATTACCAGAATTGTTACAGGATGTACCTTTGCTAGTAAGGTGAAATATGTAGTTTATGCACGACGGGGCACCTGCTCATTTCAGTGTAACCGCTCGTGAATATCTCAATGATACTTCTGCTCACCAGTGGATAGGTCGTGGGGGACCTCAACCGTGGCCACCACGATCTCCAGACTTGAACCCTCTGAATTATTTCTTTTGGGGATATCTTAAATCGCTTGTTTATGCAACACCAGTTGTCGATGACAATGACTTGAGGAATATAATTATGCATAATTCTAATGTCATACGCAACACCCCAGGACTTTTTGAACGTGTGCGGCAGTCAATGAGAAGGAGACTAGATGCTTGTATTGCAAGTGGAGATTCCCATTTTCAGCATCTGCTTTAATTATTTTTCATTATTAGCTATGCTGTTTTCCGAATAAATTAGACATAAACTAGCAGTTTGAATACTTCTTCCATCTACTTGCCAACCCAAACAGATTTTCATTTCATAGTTTGTTCAAATGGCGACGAATAGCAAAACACATTTTTACACTCAAATGATCGTAACCCCCCATTTCTACGCTACTGTTTAGCCATTGATTTCAAATAATATCAAACCCAGCGAAAACATTAGCGTACAATATTTATTATCGTAAATATCAATCTGGTTCCCCTCTGCGACACCACTGGAAACAAAATTCAAAATGTAATTTCATGACAAGAAGCATCGTATTACGAATAAAACACACACGAAGTTTAATCAACATTTTGAGTAATTCATGAAAAACCGATTTTTCAT
The DNA here is from genome assembly GCA_018342105.1 of Gonioctena quinquepunctata. Taxonomy (NCBI): domain Eukaryota; kingdom Metazoa; phylum Arthropoda; class Insecta; order Coleoptera; family Chrysomelidae; genus Gonioctena; species Gonioctena quinquepunctata. The sequence continues at coordinate 8,570 of JAFIRS010005792.1, read as the reverse complement.
TAAACTTTGGACACCCCGTTACTCGGAAACGGAGCAAGTTAGGACACACGTTTATATGAACTTTTTTTCATGAAATATGACAAGGAATCACCGCCTGAAATTAATGACATCATTTAAGTTACACCCTGTATATATATATATATATATATATATATATATATATATATATATATATATATATATATATTGTTATGTTATGTTATGCCAGTTGTAGATTTTAAAAGACAAAAAAGCCACAAAAAGAATAAATAATAAATAATTATCAATTTCAAGAGTTTGTTGTGAATAGCTTTTAAAATTCAATGTATTTTATGAGCCTAGGTATGATATGGATAGATAAAAATGTCAAAGTACTATAAAACAGTCAATTATATACACTATCAAAATTATCATAACTCATAATTGCTCAAAAGACAATTAAAAGTCAAGATTTACAAAATTATCACGAATAAAAAGTAATCAACACATTTATAAACTTGAAACACTCTGTATATGAAATTGAAGCAAACTAAAAGTTAGCCAATGAGAGAACAGCAAACGTCTTTATGAAAGATAGCCAATCAGAGAAGAGATGATCAAATGAAAAGTTGGAAATTGTGAGAGAATGGCAAAGAGAAGGTATCATAAGCAATTATTATTCAAACTTGTAATTAATGATAAGAATGGGAATTTAATTGTGTGTATAAATTGTGCAACATTAATATAAACAGTGCAAAGTGACAATTTGGTGCGCGAATTCGAAATTTCAAATGGAACAATAACAAGGGCAAGATGTTGCGAAGCGACGGAAAAACAAAGCTTCGAGGAGAGATCGAAAATATTTTCCAAAGCGGAAGCACGCACAAAATTTCACTAAAAGAAAAATGGAATAATTCCATCATTTGCTCAACAAAACAAGATGACCTTAATGATATCATACATCCACGATTCCAAAAGCTGAGTCCCGCATCGATACGTTCCTGACACATGGTTTTTGCAGTCCTAACGAAGGCTGGAGAGAGGAGACTTCCTGTTTTTATGGTATAGTTGTGAACACCAACAGTTCCAACCAGGTATAAAACCTTTAATAGTGCTTTCCCGGTCCTGAACTATTTCACAAATAACATTTTTCACAATTGATGAACTCTATGTCACTTTCTTATGAACAATAACAGAAAATTACTCTCACAGAGAAAGTGAGGTTCTGTTTATCTATCCATGATATGCATTTTATGAGTATCCGTGAATAATTGTTTGATTCACTCTAGCATAAGTTATTTCTCGTAGGCCAGGTATTTTAAGTCTTCCTGAATAAAGGAGATAATTGTTTTTGATATTTGGTTTGTTTATTTTCTCACAATGATCAACTAACATAACTAAGATCATTCAGTAAACTGAAGTTAGCCACCAGTGGCCAAATTCCTTTTGAACCGACTATATGAGACAAGGGCGTACCGACTGTTGTTAGCTGTGGCGAAGAAAATAATAATTGTTGGTAGCGTGACGAGAGAACAGTGACGTTCGCTGACAATTATTATTACAGGGTCAGAAATATCTATTTATATCATAAAAATTTGGCTATCAAAGAATACCAAAAATAATTAGCTATCTTCATTTTAAGTTAACAATTTATAGATTTTTCAAAATATCAAACCATAACAAATGGCACCCAAAACGTGGGGCAAAAATATTACAATATTTATATTTACAAAATTCATCATAATATAACAATATATATATAATAACCGCGAAATATTAAGACACATGCAAATACGGAATGGTGGAAATCAGAATACGTTCGAAAATAGTCAAGAAATTGATGTCGAAAGTTTCGGTAATACTCCGACGAATTCGTTATGTGATAGCGAAATAATTGATCAAAATGCGGGTGTTGAGAATTCTGAAAACGCTGAACTGGATGACTATTCGAATATTCTCGAGCCGTATGAAATTTTCGAGGAAATTTCAGAGGCAGATGTTGTTAAACAAATGAGAAATTCCGTGAAAAGTTATTTCGCAGAAAATAACCTAAGTCCTACGGTAAATACAGAATTTCGGAACAGGGAAACTATCATAGAAATTGAAATGGATGATAGGCAGTTAGATGAGGAATACGATAAGGACCCGGATGTCTTGTGTTGTATGGACATACCGGAGATGCCAAAAATAAGTGTACGAAAAATTGAATCAGAAATCGAACCAGTGAGTTTGGGAGAACCGTCATTAGTGGATGCAAAGCAAATAGAGTACGCGATTGTTGAAAAAGATTCTAAGGAGGATCTGTTGACACAGATACTCACTGATTGCGAATTTGTTCGATTGTCTGTGGAGGCTAGGGACGAATTGAATGATATTACTACATTCTATGAAGAAGTAGTGCAGGAACAACTTAGATGTGCGTCCATTCAGAGATTCATAGAGAGAATCATTAGGGCTCGTGAAAATCCGGAACCCAACGCATATGAGCGGAGGATAGCCACCGAATTTAAGTTAGAGGACGGTGTCCTTTATTTTGTAGGCCCTGAGGGTAATGCAAAAAGGGTGGTTATTCCTAGGACCTTTTTCACGAGAGTGCTTAAACGTTATCATGACGATATCGGGCATCCTGGTGTAGGAGAGACATATAGACAGATTAGCGCACACTTTCAGTTCGCGCCACTAAAAGCGAGAATTAAGGAATACGTGAGTAGATGTCTGATGTGCGCAACGACAAAGGGTAGCAAGCCCCAGGAGGCTGCTAATCAAAGGCCGAACTCTCCGGAGCGGCCTTGGCAAATGATTTCAGTGGATGTAATGGGTCCATATCCCGCAAGTCATAGACAAAATAAATACTTAATAGTACTGGCTGACTGCTTTTCTAAGTGGGTAGAGGCACGAGCGGTGCAGAAAGCAGATGCTCCCGCGATAGTTGCATTCCTACGAGAAGAGGTTTGCCATCGGTGGGGTTTCCCACAAATAATAATTAGCGATAGTGGTGCGCAGTTCCGGGGTAGGGTCCTGGAGACGTTCTGCGAGAGAAACCACATAGAGTCCAAGTGCTCAGCGGTTCATCACCAACAGGCCAACCCTGTGGAACGGAGAGCCCAAGAAATAAAAAAAATGTTCCGAGCGGCACTCCTAGGCAAAGAGGAGAACTTGTGGGAATGGCAGGTTCCACAAATTTTGTTCAACTTAAGAACTCGCACTAACGCGGCTACGGGGATGACTCCCAGCAAGTTGCTGTTGGGGTATGAGCTACCTAGGCCAGGGGAATGGGCTACACCCGCCCAAAATAGGCGTGCGCGATTCAATGAAAATAGAGCCGCGAGGATCGCAGCAGCAAGCGCCAGAACTAATATATATCAAGAGAAATTATATCCGAATCCGGATGAACAACCCGTGGAATTTATAGTGGATTCATGGGTGCTTTGTCGAAACAGCGACAACAATAGAAAGAATTTTGGCCCGACGTGGGTAGGGCCGTATCAAATCGTGGAGAAACTAAATAACAACTGCTATATGGTTAACAAAGGTGGCGCCAATTTCGTGGTGCATATGAATGATATAAGGGAAGCACCACCATATCGCGAGGGTCAAGAAAATTTAGATCCGAGATTACCACCCCCCCAGGCTAATAATGAGCCTTTAATAAACAACATGGATTCCGAGGGAGAGAATAACGTCAAGGGTCAGGAAAACAAAATATACAAACCTCCTTGGGCAAGGGTTGAACCCCTATGCAAATCAATAGTCCTTGAGTGATAATCATCACCAAATAAATTCCCTCCCGAACATAGTGAGTTCACTATTAGTTAAGTTAGGCATAAGAGTATCGGAAATTAGAGTCATTAGAAAAATCTTTTTTTGTTTTGTTGTTAGTTCGCTCATTGGAGTATGTTTCAATGAATAGGATAGTTTGTATATCTTTAAAATAAATCGGGAAATTCCAATCGCCGAAAGGTGGCGAAAAGAGTTTTTTAGTTAGTTTAAATAATGAAACTTTTATTTTCCTTAGCATTATATATTTTAGGTATTTTAGGGAAATGAACCAATGTAAGCCCGGTGGGCATAGGGACGAAAGAAGAGTCCATGGAAATAATTGTACCTATATGTGTTGTGAAAAAAAAATAAAGGCTACGGCCACAAAAGGAAAAAAAAGCCTTTATTAAGGCGCCTCAATAACGGAAGCGAACAGAAAAGGAAGAACAACCAAATCTTTTATCCGCGGAGTAAGCGATCCCTCAAAGGGGGGGCGTGTCAGGAATGACCGCAATTTTTATTATAATTAATTTATATATGAAATAAACTTTTCATACGACATATTTCCCGCATGAGAAATGTGGAACATCCAGCGAGCGAAAAATTTCGCGAGCTAGGTAGTCGTGTAAACTTCGGGCCAATGAGAGGCAAAACACTCGGTGGGCGGGGCCGACGAGCGCGTCCACCGTGAGGATTTAAACCGAGCGTTTTTTACAGTCAGCAGATACTCAGAGTAGAGAGAGAGGTATACTTAGATATACAGTTGCTAATTTTTAGTATTCAACGTTCGAAGTCTCCAGAAATACTTCAGTGGGAGTATTGGTCCGATTCGCAGTGGCGATCGACTGGAATTTACGTTCGTCCGAACTGATACTGGATTAGCCCAGCTGATTATTATTGGAATAAAATTTTTGGATTAAATTGCTCATTAGGCTATTTGGATCTACGGCCAACTTCTATCAAGATACAGATTTGGTTCTTCGTTTCTGATCGTAGCGTTATAGGGGCAACCAACTGCCTCTAAAAGAATTCTGAGACCAAAACAAGTGGCCAGATTGGGTGGCACTTTTCAGAGCCCTGTGCCCAATTCTTGCACTCCACGCATCGTCCCAACCTTCTATGTTTCAGGAATCCTTGAATTGTCGGTTCACTTGCTAAGCCTTTAGGACAACATTCTCTCTGAGGCTGGGGAGAAAGTGCGCTCGACTCGGGCTCGCCTTCAACGATCAGTGTTATACACATGATCATTGGGCCGGTACGCCTACCTGGATTTTCCTCGTTTCGATCCACGTGGTGACAAACATTGCACGGATATCCAGGGGCTTAAAAGCGATTGACTTTGCCGCGACAAAGTGCCGGTCTACTGACGGGGTTAGGGCTGTTAGGAATTTATTTTAAATTCGTGAAGTTGATTGTGTGTCGAGAGCTTAGGGATCGATAGGGCACCTTCCACTCCCCAGCCATGCGCTGAATGTCGTGTTGTGGATTGAAATCGCGATCGGTCAGCTCTAGATAGTTATAGGTTGTAAACCTAATAATAGCTTAGCGAAAATTTTGTAAAATATAATATTTATTCCCTTGTTTTCAAGCCATTAAAAATAAGTACAGGGATTGGTACCAATTTCTAATTTTTTTTTATTAAGAATCAATCTTGAGAGATATATATTAGGAAGCCCTTTTGAAAAGTTAGGAAAACTTTCCATTACAAAGTTCATGTTTTATTCTTGTTTTCCCTTTTGTCCCAAGAACGAAACTCTCTCTCCTCGGAAATTCCAAGTGTGGATTCCGATTGTTGTTTTTCCCGTTTTGTGAAATAACTATTATTTTTGGAACTTCCTAGGCCCGCTATATTCATAATGGAACCCAGAGGTAGAGCTAGCCAGGGTGAGAATGATACAGCATTCAAAAATACATACAACCCTTAATTTCAACCCTTCTACGATCAACCCCTATTTTTATTTTTTTTTAACCGGAAAACGGAATAACAGGAAAACGGGATAATGGGAATAACGGGATAAGGGAATAAGGGGAAAACGGAATAACGGGATAAATAAAAAACGGGAATAACGGGATAAGGGAATAACAGGAAAACGGAATAACGGGATAAATGAAAAACGGGGAAACGGAAAAGGGATAACGGAAACGGGAATAACGGGATAAGGGAATAACAGGAAAACGGAATAACGGGATAAATAAAAAGGGATAACAGGAAAACGGGAATAACGGGATAACGAAAAACGGGAAAACGGGAAAACGGGATGACAGGATAAGGGAATAAGGGGAAAACGGGATAACGGGATAAAGGAAAAATGGGATAACAGGAAAACGGGATAACGGGTAACGGGATAAAGGGGTAAAGGGATAACGGGATAACGAAAAAACTGGATAACGGGATGACAGGATAAGGGGATAACGGGAAAACGGGATAACGGGGTAAAGACAAAAAGGGGTAACAGGAAAATGGGATAACGGGATAACGGAAATTTTTTCGGGAAAAAATTTTAGGGAACATAGAAATTTGGACAGGACAACGTCTGTCGGGTCAGCTAGTATATATATATATATATATATATATATATATATATATATATATATATATATATATATATATATATTTATATAATTAGATGTGTGATCTTGACTGTTTCGTTAAGAATACAAATTCAATATTAGGGTTGCTGTCAAATATTATGATTTTTTCAGGCCAGAGACATTGAGAGAATACTCTTTGTTATTTGGTCGAGCTTTCGATTTTTTTTTAATAGAAAGCATACACTTTACGTAGAATAATGATACACAAATCAAAACAATGAAAAAACCAATTTTTGCGTGCTTCAATCCCACGGTAGAAGCAACCGTTGTCTTTACTTGATTCGATGTTGAAATACCGTTTTAATTTGTGTTTTATGTTCAAATTTTATTTTTCTCCGTAAAGTGTATGATTTTTATTTTTGGTTCGTTTTAATCTCAAGTTGTCTTGATAAAGAGAAGCATTTTTGTTTCGAAAGCTCGACCTGATGAAAGAGAAAGAATAATATTTGTCGCAAACCCTAATACATGCATTTCTATATATATATATATATATATATATATATATATATATATATATATATATATATATATGTTCAAACTGTCCTGTCTTCCACCGGTTGTTTTTGTTAGCCATTATTTTAGACTGCTATATTCGATGACCTTCTGCTTTCCTTTTTCTGTTGGTCGATAGAAAAAACGTACTTACTAAATAAACTGGTATAAAAAACTTCCCAGATCCTGCGAGGACATTGAATAACCATCGTCGCGAAAAATGAGCCTTTACGCAGTCAGGTTCCCATACATGAATCAAATCACAACTCACATCTCTATTTACGTTAATTATTTTTTCTTCGAAAACTTGTTTACTGATGACGATCATTTTGAAAATTCTAGAATCACACTACGTAAACACATAAACTCCGCACCTAAATCATCCCAGAACCAAAATTTACACGATCTCCATAAAAATTATCTTGATATTCGCCAGACTGAAGGAATATAATGAGTTGCACTATTACTTTCAAATCCATTGTTCAAGTTAATACCCCATTCGAATGTTTTAAACAAAATCAATCCAATAATATATGCAACCAACAAATAAAAAACCAGTGTCGTGGTCAGAGGTCTTGGTCAAGCTGAATTGATGTATTCCCTGACCTTGGAATTATTCGCTTTTTAAGAGTTTGAATGGAAAATATCATTCTCCATAACAGACAAATTCTGTACATACTATCATACAGGGTGTTATGTAATAAGTGTCAAGATATTTTACAAGACGATTCCTCAGTTATTTATAAGCTGAAAAGTTCATATAAAAATGGGTCCGCAAGGCCTTTATTTTTTATATACAAGGTGTTAAAAATTTATTTTTATTTTGGTTTTCCGTAAATAATTTTAAAAATAATGTCGATATTTGGACGAATATTGGTATTTGGGGATTCCTCAATATGAGAAATTCAAATTTGATCTTAATTTGGCCATTAATTGTAGGGGGCGCCGCCTACAGGTCTCTTTTGGGGAGTCACAACTTTGTCGTGCATGTATGTATCACATTTTCTAGAAAAAAAATCGATTCCTCTATCATTTTCACGTGAAAACGATTTCATTTTCAAAAGTCGCTACAAGCAGCCGTTTTCTAGATATTTTGATTCAAATTGATCGATGCATCCCATCTTCTTCTCATTGATTCACGAACTCTTTGAAAATAAAAGTATTAGTCTAATCAACAAGTTCAAAAACGTGTTAAATAGATATAAAGCTCCTAAACATATGAACGATAGCTCATTCGAATCGGAATGACGTCTAGAAGAATGTTTTTTGAGGGTTTATTAGCACGTAAAAAATTGCGATTGTTATTAACAAAATAAGATTAAAAAAAGAAGGTATTTCGTTTTTTGTTAATAATTTCTAAAATAATGATATTTGAGGAATTATGAAAAAAAATCCTGAAAGAGGAGGAAATTTCCAATAAAAAAGTCCTACCTCCCGGAACTATATCTCTATTATTTATAATTTTTCTTAACGCTGAAAATAGGGCTCCGCGAGGTCGTTACGGCATAGGCGCAGCGTCTAAAAAGCCGTTATATCACCTAAAATAATTGTTTTATAGAATTAAATAACAATTTAAAATTTGAATAGATTATGGTGTAATCTAGACACTTGAACGAAAAAAACCTCGGTAAATTTATAGCAATATAGATTTTTGTTTAAATAATATACTAGTTTAAATTTATACTTACTGGGTTTATGATCATTACTTATTGTCAAGTCGATTATTTTGGTAATTCATTCTGAAGTAAAGTTTGAAAGAATGAATAGAT
>JAFIRS010005791.1:0-49279 GCA_018342105.1 Gonioctena quinquepunctata | reverse complement strand
AATATGTTCCTTACACCCAAAACCCTTTAGTCAAGGTCAAAAAAAAATCGAGATCAAATCTGAGGTTGCTAAAACAATCCCAACATCAAAATTTAATGTTATGAATTTTGGTTTATTCAAGGTAAAGTCGAATCTAAAAAGTCGCCCAAAACCCAATATCAAAACTAAAATGACAAACCCCAAAAGTCAAATCAAGGGTCAAACAAAACCCACATGCACACCTGAACCCATTCAAGGTCACAGGGACGTCAAAAGTGGGGGGGGAGAGCCAGAACTGGCTTAAATCCCCTATTTAAAAATATTTTCGTTTCTATCGCCCTTATTATCGAGAGTGCAAAAAAAATGTTTGCATTTTGCCCAAATTTTTCCGATTTTTTGTAATTGCCCCGTTTTTTTCCCCTAAAACCTTGCATATCCATTTTTCGAATCGTGAGTACAAAAATTTCCTAAAAAAAAAATTTTCCCCGAATTTTACAAATTTTCCGGGCAACTTTTCTAAATTTTTTCCTTTCCCCTTTTTTTTCCATAAAAAACCTTTTTTTGACAAATTATGAATATTAAAAAAAAAGAGGGCCAAATCGGCCCAAACCCTTTTAAAAAAGGGATGCGCTTAGCAACAGAAATTAAATTAATTTATTTTTTAAAAGATAAACCCCACTACCGGGAATTCAGTTTTTAAACCCCCGGCCTATAATTTTGAAATTAACAGATAAAAGTCTTTTTTGTAGATTCATTTGTTTCTGGCGGGGAAAAAATTGTACCAAAACTATTTTCCCCAATTAGTGTAATAGACTTTGCAAGGCGAACAACTTCTGGGGTTTTGGAATTATGATTTTAATTATCCAGTGCAATTCGATTACCACAGTTTTCCCCAGAAGTGGGCCAAATTGAATATGTTTCATAATCTAACCGGTTCACTATTACTTATGATGTGCGAAAATGTCAATTATCGAACTTCATACCAATTTGAAGGAGAGCAAGTGTGAATTTGATTGTAGATGAAGGGGATCTTTGTTATATATATACTTTTCACTGTTTCAATGCAAATACCATGCAGATTTGCTTCAGAACTCATGATATGTTAAATTCTGAAAATCCACATATACAGTCACAAGAAAAGGAGAAGTACTCAACACTATTTATTTTTCCTTCAGAAATTGGAACTTGTATTGAAAAAAAATACGGTGGGTCTATTTATGTACGCGAGTTAGAAGTTATACTTCTTTTACATAACAAAAAATATGATTTCAGAGCTTTTTCCGATAATATTAGAAACACTTTTTTCTAGCTCTTGACCTACCTACGTACATATTAATCAGTCAAATCATGGAGTGATTATTTATCAAAATTATAATATAGGTCCATCAATATTATTCAGCAGCACTTGAAATAAAATATAAGATATTTTAACTTTACTGTTTCATACTTGATCAATTACCCATCTGTTTCTTCAATTACAATGGCATACATTATATACCAATAGCAGTGATTGATAATCATTCACCCTTTTATCCTCACCAAAACCTGAAATATAATAAACTTTTCACTAAGAAACTGAATGCGAGTAATCCACAGATGGGATCGCCACTACCCACATTTCTGCATGCTTTTTCTGAATCATTATTCGTTTTACTTGAGACCAGGATTGATTCAGGATAAAAAAGAAATTTGAACTTTCAAATCAAACATGCATATGGAGCTCAAAGTCCCATATATAACCATTTTTAACATCCCCTTTTTATGGGAAATTTGGGATGTTGACATGATTTTTCAACAGGAGGTACGTTTTATCGCGAATACCTATATATATATATATATATATATATATATATATATATATATATATATATATATATATATATATATATATATATATATATATATATATATATATATATATATATATATATATATTAATAAATAAAAAAAATTTATTGTGAGAGTTAAAGAAATAACAAGTAACTTTTGGTATAAAATACAATACAACAGAAAAAAAAAATTAAATAAGTGATTTGGTGCTCTCTTGCTCATAGAAGAGGACGAATGCTTCACCACTTATAAGGGATTCTGGTGATACGGTGATACCGAGTCATTGTACTGGCCATGTGTCTTGATAGCCGTGTAGTGTCCCATAGGTTTTCCACTATGATTGACAAAAGCATACGTTGTGGAACGGGAATTATGTTATCTGTTGAATAATTACCACGTCTAACTCCCTTTAAGAGGAAAGCAATGGTATTTAATTTTTTTCCCCCAATCTATCCATCAGGAAAAATCGTTTCAAGGAATGACTAATATTTTGGGAATTTATGTAGGGTAATGACTTAGTGCATTTAATCTTTTCCTTACATTTACAACAAAATGGTTTCGTTCGCCATCCAAAGTTTCTTGATTAGTGAATAAATCTAAACATTGTGACATCTGAGCCGGGGCCTTCTCTGTGGAATATGAAGGAAAGGTCCCAGAAGGGGACAAAGAGACAGAACGATGGCCACAGAAAGTACACCAACGTTGATTTCAATTGACCCGATCAACAATTTTTTTTAAATTGTCCATTCTTAGATATCTTAAAGACTCCTGTGCCTTTTCATTGCTTGATTTCTCATCAATTTCTGTCAGGTAGGTTTGGGCTTTTCTATCACTCTGTTTAATCTTCATGAAGACCTTCCAAAAAAATCTGAGAAATTCTTGAGCGTCCTGTTGAGGGGTACCCCGAAACGAGGTGAAATTTGTATCTGATTTTTCAAAGAAACAGTATTCACCAACTATAGTCGAATCTTCCGACCAAAGTTCTTTATCACCAGCAAATGATTTTTTAGAGCACCCTTCATAGTTGATGTGCTTGTATTGATATCCCCTTTTGATCGTCTTTTTCTAAGATATTCGAGAACCATCTTTTTCGATAAACATTGTATTACGCTATTCATGAAACAGGTGTTGCCAATGTTTTTCAATCCATTAAGTCCGACAATTTGGGCATTTTCATTCACGGGGACCGATGGTGTTGTTGTGGTTTAACTGCATACATCATTGATGCTGACATCGGAATAATTTCTATCAGAATAGTATTTTCCTTAAATTTATCAAGGTATACTCGTCTTTGAATAGAAGGTTTTTGAGGCTGTAAAAAAATTTCATCCAGTTTTCGGGATGAGGGAAGTGTACCCATAACTGATGCGGCGTTTCCTCTTTGAATTGCCATACTAATACGCTGAATCAGAAAAGCATATGATCTAGAATCATTAGTACACTTTATAATTTTTTTGCCAATTTCTTCTAGAAGTTCCTGGGCGTGAGATCCAAATACACCAAATGTTTCAATTGCCACTGGATAAAATGTGTAAAATTCTTCTATATTCGAATATTTTCGAATTTTCAGTTCTTCAGCAGAAGTAGCTGTAGCACCTGTCGTGATTGAGGTCATTATAATATGGGAGGCTGCAACAGTATCTACACATGTGAAATCCCAAACCAAAGGCTTTCCAAATTTCCAGGGTATAGGGTCATTTCGTCTGGACGTTTCCCGTCGTCTCTACTTATTCCGAAAGGTTCTAATACTGAGGGAATTTCCGCAGTTGTGAGAGCTCGTTTTATCAGATCATTCACAGCATGGTGTCTCGAAAAACGACCCGAACTGAACTTGCAGCTCAAGCCATGTGTTCCATTTTCTTCAACAATAGATCCACATCTACATCTATGACTAACACAAAGCGATGTTCCCAAACGAAGGCCGACTGCAATCCTGAACGATTGGTCGTCTAATAGAGTACCCAAAAAAGCTACTGGGAGGCATTAAGCCAAGCTCCTGATTCTTTAGAACTTACAGCATTGAGACGAGCCTTTTCAAATTTAGATTCTGCAGCTGACTCAAGCAGTTGTTCGTATATTGAATCGGTCATTGGTATATATATATATATATATATATATATATATATATATATATATATATATATATATATATATATATATTTATATATATATATATATATATATATTTATATATATATATATATAAATTATATATATATATATATATATATATATATATAAAATCAATGTATTTATTTAACAAGAAATAAAGAAATTTTCACGGGAAAATTCAAGAAGGATTCATGAAAATATTAATTAATATTTATTAATAAGTATATTGTGGTTCTTCAATCTCCATCGTCGTCATCATTGAAGTTTGATAACTCATTATCCAGCCAATCTTGATATGAATTATTCAAATTATCATCATCAGCAGCAATTTCAGCTTCTTCCTCTGTAAGAATAAATAAATTGATTGAGAGACGGATATCTACAAATCTACAGAAATAATATATAATGAAATTAAATTTCCTGGATCTTTTCCAGCAGTTCACTGACGAAACCCGGTGAGTGGTCCCTGTCGAACCAGTTGAATTCATACTGATTGTCTTCTAATCTACATCCATTATTATCAGGACCGAAATATTCATAATATTTGACGACTTTCCTTTTAGAGTTGATTTTTGTATACTTGCCGATTTTGGCAAATAATATGTTTTCATCCACCCTGTAAATGACTTATAACACTGTTTATGATAACCGCTTTCAAATATTTCAACCGGCAAAACAACATCTTTAAATTTGAAGTTATGTTCTTTCTGATGTTTTAAAATTGTTCGAAACTTTTTAATGTCTCTTCCGAAAATGTACATCCGAATCATTACAAAAAGCTAAGTTTGATAATTCTGTCATAATATTTATTTATAACACTGCAAATACTTCTATTTCACCTACACGCGTTATAACCGAAATGACAGCTGCGCTGAACAGACTCGACAAAACTATACTGGACAGACACACAAGAGTAGACTGAGCATAAGGGAGAGATCGATGCACATAGGTGTCTCGCTCACGCTCGAGCACACGAATAATGACCTCGCGCTCATACAGCGACATTTTGAATGTGTCTGGGGGATGTTTGGCACCTAGGATTGGTCTGGCTGCTCACAAAAAGTCTTGAAATAGTGTCCTGAGCATTATATATAAAAATTAAGACCCAGACTATAAGAAAAGTTAAGTTATTTCTTTGCGAGCTTCAAAGCGTCTGGCAGTATTAATAATGAATTTTTGTGCAATCGCACGCAAAATGTCTTTCCTCTTGAAATCGCACGCAAAGTGAGTATCTCTCGTCCTCCAAATTCAATTTCGCGGCCGATACCCATAGCGACGGCCGCCAAACCAAACGCCACTTAAAAATTTGACATTTCTAAAATACAACAATGACAAGGATAATTCAACATTCTGTTTGTCACAAGAATCTTTAAACTCGCTGTAACATTTTTCGTACTGCCGTTTAGAATTTTCAGGTATCAAAACGGAAGGCGCCAAGTTTACAATTGGCTCTGAGGGAGTGAAAGATACTAAAATATCATTATCAGTATCTGACATATTTGCGTTTTGTCAAGAACTGCCAAAATGGTTTGTATATAATCAACCATGTTATTTCCATAACAACGCTGTGACTTTGTTGATTAAATTGAACTGCTATCGATTTTAAAGCAATAATATATTTATTGGCAACTATCCAGTTTGATAATTTTGACGATCGCACCAAAAATAGTGTGTATGCCATGACTGCGAAACATTTCAGCGACCTCAAGATTATGATGCCTCGGCCACAAGCGGCTTCGGCGATAACTTACCTTTCGGTCGCTAAAAATGTATTTCGCGGCCTTGGCATACAAATTACTATTCGCGTTCTCAACACCGTCCGCGAAATTCAATATCGCGGCCGTTACCCATAGCAACGTCCGCCAAACCAAACGTCACTTCTAAATTTGACATTTCTAAAATATGGCAATGACAAGGATTATTTCAAATTATGTTTGTCACACCAATCTTTAACCCTTTCGCTGCGGCCGCCGTTTCTATTAGGAGTACCGTCACTGCGGCTGCGGGAAGCGCTGTCAACTATATTTGATTCCCGCAGTTGCGTGTGCGCAATTATATTTGCTTCCCGCAGCTAACTGCACAACAACGCGTACAGTGTTGCCCATTGTTATAAAATGTCACGAATGGAAGGAATGTGGATTGAAAGTCGCTGTACGTGCGCGAGTATTCTGGAATTGGCAAATCAATTGATGTTCGAAATTGTATGATGTAATATATACAGTTGATTTATTTATTGTTCTCTTCTCAAATTGTTATAGTTTAAATCCCAACTGACACAAAACGTATTTTATTATTCATACATATTGTGAATAGTTATTAAAAAAAAAACCAAATAAAAAATATTTTGGTAACAAAATTTTAAATTTTTCAAAATTTCCTTTCTTAAATTGTTATAAGAAAAATTTAAACTAACACAGAAAATATTATGTTATTTATACATATCATAAGAAGTAATCATTTTATCCCCCTTTTGCTTCCAGAATCCAATTAAACTACAAAAATCACCTCAATACTTCACAAACATGACAGACACAATCACAAAACGTAAACAGAAACTAAAGTGGAGAGCGCCGCCAACACTGCATAAATATAGTTGATTCCCGCAGTGTAGAAACCCTTTTAGTTCATGTATTTCATTCGGTTCCTGCAACCTACCGCACAACTCTTTGTATATACGGTTGTCTACATTAGCAGTTCAATATAATTGATTTCCGCAGTAAACCCCCGAACAATGCATTTAAATATATTTGACTCCCGCACTATGGGCACCATTTTCATTTTTAACTTTATTTGCTTCCCGCAGTGAAAGGGTTAAACACGCTGTAACATTTAACGTACTGCCGTAGGTATTAAAACGGAAAGGGCAAGTTTACAATACTTTTGAGCTGTGGAGAAGTGCAAAATACTTGAATTTCACTATCAGTCTAAGACATATTTGCGTTATGTCAAGAACTGCCAAAATGGTTTGTATATATTTAACCATATCATTTCCATAGCAACGCTGTAACTTTGTTAACTGAGTTGAACTGCTCTCGATTTTAAAGCAATGATATATTCATTGGCAATCATCTAGTTTAATAATTTTGACGATTGCACGAAAAATAGTGTGTATGCCATGACGCGAAATTTTTCAGCGACCTCAAGATTATCGTGCCTCGGCCGCAAGCGGCCTCGGCGATAACTTTCCTTTAGGTACGCTAAAAAGGTATTTCGCGGCCTTGGCATACAAATAACTATTTTCACAACATTATATGGAACACACATAAAAATCAGCACTCAGAATTTAAGAAATGAGAGTCATATTGGCCGTCGGACCAAGTTGGCAGGTATGTATACCTTCAAAGTGCATACTTACACTACTCTACCTCACACATTTTGTTTCTCCGAAAATAAGTAACGTCTGGGGGCCCTGGGATCTTGCTCTAGAACTGATTTTTCTCTTAGATTCTGGGATTCGTGATTTATCTGACCATTACATGACAAGCAATGATTTGATAATTTCCTCGGTTAAAATCAAGTGAAGAACTGAAAGAAATGTGTAACATTGTCGATATTTGAAGGCAATTTATAATATTTATAAGATGAACAAATTGATAATATTATGAGAACTGGAAAAAATTCTTTCCAACTTCAAATGTGATGGAAGAAAATAAAATAGTTCAATGAGAACAACATGTTAGGAATGTTGAATATCTTTGAATTGACGCCCAAAGTTATTTATTATGAGCCCATATTATAAGGCAAACTTCATTGATATTGAAAGCCTACACAATATATCTGAATGTTAGTACACTGCATTGCTTGCTGAATGTGTTGACGTATATAGACCAATCAATAGAGATTTTTTTGTGACAAAAATTCTATCAGGAAACCGACTGTGCCATCATACGAAAGACAGTCCATAGTTATATCATGTTATGTTTCCTACTCGCAACTGCCATTGCTCAATTTGTTAAACACATTTGAATGCAAAAAAAAATATTTTGTTTTGTTTTTTACCTGTGTCATGGAAACTATTGACGCATCCAGGTCTGCTGCAATGAAGTGCATTAGAAAAATCAAACTGCAATTATGCCAGAAACAATAATTTGACATTGACTGAGTTTTTCGAACATAAAGTACATATTTGTCACTACTATGTCGTGAGCAGCCTGCACTACAGATTTTTTTTCCGGTTTTTCCGGGTTTTTCCGTTACTAAGAATCCGTCGTAATGACGCTAATTTTTTTGCAATTTTATTTTATACAATTCGTCCATTAAGAGTATCACTTTAATAGTTTTCAAGTTACAAGTCAAAAACGATAAAAATTCAAAATAATAGCTTTTAAATGTTTATAAAGAATTAAACAATGACAGTTTCGAGTAGAAAACATAACAGGATGATGGTACAGTCGGTTTCCTGGTAGTTAGTTTGTTACAGAATCAACAGAGCAGAAAATCTCTATTGATTGGCCTCATAATTTTGACAGAAGCTACTATGCATTTATCGCGAAACAATCGCGAAGCTAGTGTGCATTCATCAGTATGAAGTACCAAAAGGACATTTATCACTATGAAACTGATCTGATAGGTTATATGTAGGATATTTTGGGCCATTTGATTGGTTCGAAAATAATGAGGGAAATAATCAATGGTGAAACACATCCAATTTGTGCTGTCCATCTCTTGAGTGAGGAACTGTATACGGCTAACGATTTCAAAATATGTAACCAAAAACATGCTTCAACTATCAGTGCAAATGTTGAATTTCTGTCCACAGTAGATGTTGTCACCAACTCAGAGAAGTATAGTGAAAAACCTAAGGGCTTGCGTGTAGACTCTGGTACCAGCAGAGTCCTTCATTTTGGAGCCGTTTGTCTCTGTACCAGATAATTCCAATTTTGGGGATCAGCCTATGACTATTCCGCTCTTCCACTGGTTGGAGCTCTTTAGACGGGCGATGGCCTTCCATGCCTAAGGTTGGATGAGGTGGTGCAGTGGAGACAGTTCCATGAGTGCCTCAAGTACCCTTGTTGGCGACTTCTCCATCGCTAGGCAAGCTACCTAGAGATGACTTTGACTTGTCTGTTGCTATACCTAGTCACCAAACAATGGATTCGTACGTGATCCTTGAACGTATGAGAGATAAAAAATTATAATGAAGGAATAGGTGGTCGAATTGGGATCTAAACAGTGGTTCTATATGGCATGAACCTATCTGGCTCAACCGTAATGAGTTTTACACTTTTCCATGATCTGATATTAATCAGCATCCAAATACAATTCTAGTCGCTGCGTGATGAGCAGCCGCACCTTCCACCGTGTTGGGCTGAACTGTACTATTAGTGAGTTGAAGCGCATTGCCCTCATCATCATTATTGTTATTGCCTCGTTCAGATCTATCCTGATTGCCCAAGTGTCTTTGCCACTCGCGAGATGTCATCCGGCGTTGAGCTAGGAGTTCTGCTCTTCTCTTGGATGGGAGCTCAGTCAACTTTTCTTTCGAGAAGAGTACTACCGACTCTTTTCCCTTGACTCCGGGATACGATACAGGTTTTTCTGTCGATCTTTTGGAAGAGTCTAGCCCCCAATTCCTATCTATTTTCCGTGAGATTCAGTATGTTTCACCGATCTCAACCAGCTTCCCTTTGTTGAAGTGGTTGGTTGGAATTGAGTTCATCTCTATGGAAAGAAGCTATTGTTATAATAATGATAGGAATAATAATAATGTTCATCAACCAATTCAAAAGTATAACATAACACGTATTGTTTTGTATACCAAATTGAATGCGAATCTTGAAATGCTTTTTATCACCTACCTATATTGGAATTGGAAATGGTGACATATATCTAACATTCATCGTCTCAGTAAATTAGTATTTTTTATGCAAATTATGAATCATTATTATTAATGAAATACATGGGTCATGAAACATTCCAGTCCATACAGAAGAAGTTCATGTGCACTTGTATGATTTTTGTTAATAAATATAGATTGTCGTAGGCGAATCTGCCGTTAGGCTATAGTGCACAAAAATATTTTTATTTGCCATTCCCAAACGTTTTCGGTCAAACGACCATCTTCAAGGGTAATTCTGAAAAGTACTATATCAGATGAAGATTCAGTGATACAACAAAAAATGTATGAGGCTGTTGAAATTGATATTACTCACCTGTCAGAATTTATACAAAGTAACTGTAGAAGATGAACTCATTTTATGAGACATTATATTTGTAGAAAATTATGATCTGATCCGGACATGTCAAGATTGCAACGAAGATAACGTGAATCAAGCAGCATGAACTCCAAGATCACTAATCAACAAATGAAGAAGAAGGAAAGGGGGATGTCAATTCAGAATCAAAGAGCGCCAGATTAAACAAATCAAAGAACTAGGAATGAATTTAGAAGAAGTAGGATTTGCGAAAAATTAACAATTCTATTTATATTATAGCGATTTGGAAATAGGATTGAATATAGTCTGGTTGAAATGAATCTGAGTACCTATTCACACAACTTTCATTCCTAGACCGTTCTCTAGATATTTCCAAATTTTTTAACAGATTAAGTTTGAGGTTGATATTAGTGACACTATGCAGAATAATTTTGAAACCGTTATTGTTATCAATAGTGTGGTCCTGATCCTTCAAATAGCTGCCACAACTGGAAGTAGAAGACCTGTTAATGTGTTCTTTGATTCTAGTAGATATTTTCCCAATAGTTTTTCCAATATATAGTAAATGCATTGCAGTTGTTGCACAAAAATTAGGGCATTGAAAAATCGATTCAGATTCTTATCGAAAAAAATTCCATGTCTAGAACAAAATTGTCATATATATTTTTTTTCATTTTCAGAAATGTCTGCAAAACGCTTGTCAATCGTGACGGCTTCCTTGGCTGTGATAAACATTTGTACCTGTGCAAACATCCTCATGATAACAATGGGTGGAACAAAATCTCACAAAATTCCTTTTTGGGAATTGGCAAGAGGACTCATTCCACGTGGACACAACATTACCTTCATCAGCGCCTTTCCCGCAGATTTTCATCTTCCAGGGTTGGAAGAGATTACTCCTGCGGATTTAGTCTTTTACGTCAGGAATTTTACGAATTGGGATTTGGTCGGTGCTAGGATGAAGGGGGATGATCCCGTTCATCCATTGGACATGATTCGATATGGATACGAGGTGGGTACTCAGCTCATATTACATTAATCATATCTCATTCCACTAGTCGATGACTGCCATTGCTGAAATTATATTGTTTGAGTAGTAGTGAATGTGAGGTTGAAACAGTAATTGGCGTAGTTGTCAGTTACCCAAAGGAAGTTTTCCAGTGCACTCAACAACAAAAATATTCTCCAATATGTCAGAAAGCCCCCTATCTGGGATTATGAGCTTTCTTTTCCAGAAAAAAGGGAATAAATACAGTAAACAAAATTTATTTTTTCAATTCTCTGTAAAAACTGCACACTCCTCAACGACTGATCCAACAGCACTAAATTCTATAAGTTCTTTTATCTGGAGAAAATTACAAGAACGTAATTCTCGAATTTCATTATAACTTTTTTTTCGATTAGCGGTTCACCTTATGTGGTTAGAATTACAGCTTCACATCTCTGCCTCAATCTACCTATTTATTGAAGAAATACTGACATTCTTATTACGCACAAGTCTAGTGCATTCCATCAGCTTCCAATAATTCAATAATTGGACAGTGCCGACACAAAGTTATGTAATAGAGCCTACATAGTGTGGGGCGGATCTTAGGCAGAAAATACTGGATTGAAAATGGACTGTAGGAGCAAAAAGGAAAAAGTAGGAGGCACTGGCCTCAACATTACGTTACAGAAGGAATTCTTCATTAAAAGGTGGCAGAATCAAAAGAAGGATTATTCAATGGAAGTTGGTCTCCCATCAGAAAAAATCAATTGATAGAACTTTCGGATATTAATATTTCTATTTGATGGTGACGTTTACATTCAGAAATTTCAGCCAGTTCATACAGAATGACCCATTTGAAAGCGGGCCACCTCTCTAAAACTGTTATTCATTATCCGATTCAGAAGTTTATTTTTCGGTAGATAGAACATCAATGGTTCTAGTTGAATGCCATAAATTCGAAATGAAAATAAAGAATTCACGGCTTTTTTTTTCAAGGTCAAAAATCCAAAAACATTTTTGTTTGTGAAATTTGATGACGCCACTGGATTTGTGATGATTTCACATGGGTGTGACCAGAATTTCACGATGAAATTATATTTTTTAACAGAAATATGACATAAGTAAAATTCATATCACTTTATCAAAATATTTCGAATAGTCGTCATATAAATCACATTCTTTTTAAAAATATCGTTTAAAATGCTCTTCCAGGTCATTAGCAGTCGAGTTTGTAAACAGCAGTTATTCAAGATGGCGCAAAATTATGTTTCTTCCAAACGTAACTCCATAGTATAGGCACAGTAGAATGCTCTAGTTCTTTCAGCAATTCTACTGTGGTATAGGAGATAATATGCCGATCAGAACACTGCAGTTTTTTGCCAAAGAAATTAAATGTACATCTTTACATCGAATAGTAATCAATATTCAATAATCGATAATATCTAATATCGATAATATAAATGGACTACAACAAAAGAATGGATTGAAATGAGAGTGCCCACACATTAATTTTCGTACTTTTCAACTAAATCCCCATTTAATTCGATACATTTATTCTACCATTTTCTGATGCTTACTAACCATAAGATTCGATCAACATTCGATAATTGGTTTGGGGTGATATCTGTGCAAGCCTGTCTCATTCTTTCACGCAGTTCCTCTTTGGTGGTTGACAGTTATTCCAGATATCAACATGCTTGGAATACCACATTTCAAAAATATTATTTTTAGTAGGAGGTTTTGTAACTTCAGTTGCTATAGATATGACAAGTCATCAGAACAATAGACGAAAAGACACAAATTTGTCAGTGTTAATAGTGAAGTTTATAACTACTCAAGTACCTACACTAATGAAGAAGTATGGCTGATAATTTGACTATGCAGGAGAAAATTGAAATGGTAAGACTTCGTGGTAACAACGACAGATCCGAAAGGGGAGTATGTATAAGTTTCAATAACATGCATCCGGAGCGTCGAAATATTAGCAGAGCTATAGTTGGCCAAATAAATCAAATTTTCAGTATGGAGCTGTTTGTAAACATATTCTGAAGAATAGTAATATTGTACAAAGACAGAGACGAAATAATTCTGAATGAATTCGAAATAATTTTAATAATACTTCGAAAACAAATGTGAGAATTGCAAGTTTGGACATTAACTTACCGCGTGAAACAATAAGGAGAAATCTTAGGAAATATGAAACGATGAAGCCCTTCAAACCAATGTTTCTTCACACCTTAGAAGAAGGCAAAAATGAAAAAAGGATGGAGTATAGCTTATGGGCTCAAGGAGAATATCTAAATAACATAAATTCTCCTAAAAAAATTTTGTTCAGTGACGAGGCAACATTCACAACCAATGGAACAGTTAATTCTCAAAATACAAGGTACTGGACGAAAGAAAATCCACATTGGATAATGAGTTGCAGAAGATAGTACTCACAAAAAATTGATGTTTGGTGTGGAATATTACTTACCAAAATAATTGGCCCTTTTATTTTTGAAAGCAATTTAAATGGTCAAATTCTTTTGAATTTTTTGAAAAACGAATTTTTTAACGCTATGGATGAACTTTCACTGGCAGAAGAGGCTCATCTCCTATTTCAATAACATGGCTGTACCATCCACAATAGCAGGATTGTGGGAGATTAGTTGGAAGAAAATCGGTGGATAGGGCGAAAAAGTGCATTGATCGAGTTTTCCCCCAGATCACCATTGGATTTATGGGGCTTCGTTGAAAAAGAAGTTTACAAAACTCGCACAACGAGCAAAGAGGAATTGCGTGGAAGAATAGGCCAGGCTTGCAGAGATATCACCTCAAACCAATCATCGAATGTTATGATTAACATTAGAAAACGATACGATAAATGTATCGACTCAAATGGAGATTTGGTTGAACTGTTCGAAATTTAATGTGTAGGCACTGTCATGTCAATACATTCTTCTGTAGTAGTTCATTTATGTTATTAATTTTGGTAATTATATTAATGGATGTGCATTTCTATTCTTTAACAACAAACTGCAGTGTTCTAAGAGACATAACATATCCCACATAGAGAGAGAGAGAAAGAGAGTGAGAGAGAAATATACTTTATTGTCAAAGAATAAACATGTTTTATTGACAAAGTTAAAAATACAAAGTTTTTACAATAATTGTAGGTAAATAATATACTAATCAATTACAGTAACTACACATTAATGAAGTAGTATGTCAGATGCATTTAAAAACGTATTTGTCATCATACCACAGGAGTATAAAACATTTTCAAATAAATATACAAATAAGATACAAACAAATTAACATATAAAAACACACATATATAGCTGTACAATTATACGAAACTGCATACTTCACCAATTCTCTGAATAGTACTCTTCCAAATTAAAGTAAGCTCCCTCGAGTAATATATCTTTAACAGACTTCCGAATTTTTTTAAAAGAGTTAATCCACTTTATGTGTAGGGGTAGGTGATTATATATTTGTATGCCTTCATATATATATTTGATTTTCTGGTCAGAGTCGAGAAGGGTATAGGCAGAGGTAGATTCAGATTATTTATCCTACGTGTTCTGTGATGAATCTGATGACTTGCTAAATTATCACGGTTTTTTAAAACTAAGCACACGATTTCTAATATAATGAAAGAGGATAGAGTGAGTATTCTCTCAGAGACAAATAGCGGCTTGCACGAATATTTGGGAGATACCCTACAGATGTATCTTAATGCTCGCTTTTGCAAAATGAATATGTTATTGAGCCTTTGTTGGCTGCACATGCCCCAGAAGGCAATTCCGTATCTGAGGTGGGACTCCACGAGGGCGTAATAAATTGATTTTGCTGTTATAGAACCAATCTTGCTTGTGGCCATTTTGAGAGTTGTTATGTTCTGAAGAAGTATTTTAAACCATATTACTTACAAAATTGTGATTTATATGACAACTATTTGAATTATTTCGATATTGCTATTTTACTTGTGCTATATTTCTGGTAAAAGAAAATTGCGTGAAATTTTGGTCACACCCAATTGAAAGCATCACGAATCCAGTGGCGTCGTCGAATTTTATTTAAAAAAATCGATAGTATGTTTTTTGGATTTTTGACCTTGAAAAAAATACGAAGTAGGCCGTGAATTTTTTATTTTCATTTCGAATTCATGGATTATAACTAGAACTATTGATGCTTTATCTACTGACAAAAAGAAACTTCTGAATCGGATAATAAATAACAGTTTTAGAGAGGTGGCCCGCTTTCGAATGGGTCACTCTGTATATATACATATATATATATATATATATATATATATATATATATATATATATATATATATATATATATATATTTATATATATATATATCTATATATATATATATATATATATATATATATATAGTTCATAGTTTCTTCGTAGATTTTCTCGGGTATAATTTTTTGAGTTCGTTTCTCGGGTTTCTCTTCGTGTTCTGTGTTGGTGGTCTTCACGACGTTTCGGTATTCAACATTTGCCATCTTCAGGTGATGTTTAGAAATTCCGTGTTATGCTTCTCAATTTGTAATGGTGATTATTCGATGGCGCAAGATCGTCACGATTGATTTCCTTTATTCGTGTCCTGTTTGGTGTGGAGCCGGAAAATGTCGTTGTTGAATGCGCCGTTGCTAGGAGTTGATGGGTGAACTCTCTGCTGGGAGCATCGATGTTCCATCTCCGCTGATATTTGATTGTTGATTAATTCGTCGGTGGGCCAAGATAGATCTCCATATGGTTGGTAGTCTTTGACTGTCATCCCTTTTGTTTATGTGGTCGTGTCCCAATTATGATGGCTTCTCTAATTTTTGAGTTCAACCCTGTCCGAAGGTTCCTAATGTTCATGTTGTGTTCTGTTCATAGCACATGTTGAAATAGTGACGATGTGGTCTCCTTGTTTCGTATAGAAAGTTTTTGTTTTTTTTACAGATGGTAATTATCCTTCTTTTAACAATTTCCATGTGGTAGTTCATAGACACCTTGACACTCTAGTGGTCCTTTGGGATTTCTGAGGGTGGTTCTTGATATAAATGTCATAGAATTTTGTGTCGGTGAAGAATTCTGCTGATCCTATATACCCTTTATACATGGTGAGAATGTTTTGCAAATCGGTGGTTCCTTAGCCTCTAGATGTTTCTTTTTGACTCTGGATGCTGCTTTGATAGCTTTTCTGTAGTATTCATCCATCTGGAGGGTCGCTTTGATATTATCCAACCCCTCTTTTATGTGGTCTTTGTCCACCAATCTTCTTGATCGAGTAATTAGTGTTACTGGGTGGCAAATCCACAGATATTCTAACAAAGTTCACAACAGACCGTACAATAAGACCTACCCCTCTGAAATACCAGAGACCGCATACCAGTAGACTGCCAAGGAGTCTATGAAGTAAATTGTGAAAAGACATACATGGGCCAAACAAACAGGAGGTTCAACATTCGCAAAGGAGAACCCAAAGTTTATATACGAAACAAGGATACGATGGTCACTATTTCAACATGTACTTACAAAAGGACACAGCATACACTTAAGTGACACTCCGACATTGGTAAATGATGAGAATTCCAACTTAACAACAATTGGAAAAGCCATTGAAATCGAAAAGCATAAAACATATCTTCCAACCTCAAACTGTGATGATGAAAGGTAATGAATTTGCTTCTACACATTTGAAAAATGTTGAAGAGCTGAGAATGAACGTTCCAAGTTATTTAACACAAGCCCATATCATTAGGCAAACCTCAGTGAAATTAACATCCCACAAAACATCTTCGATGAGTTACTTTTCAGTTACATTTCAGTTACTTTTCCAGGAAATGGTTGATTTGGTGAGACCACTATGTTCCTGCTTTGCCATATAAAAAAAAAAATGATTGAGTTAAACGTTATATGGGTTGCACTTACTTTTACCTTTTTACAGCAGCTAATACTTATCCGTTGATTTGGTGAGACATTTATGTTCCTGCTTGCCATAGAACGTTTGCACAAACGTGAAACTCATAATATGGCAAATAAAATCGATGCAGTGAAATTGTTAAATAAGGTTGTACACTTACTTACGTTTTTACATGAGCTATCAATTTCTTTCTGTGCTCTAATTTCCAGGCCGATTTTGGAAAAGTATAGAATTTATTCAAACTATTTTTCCTTATTAGGACAGTTCTTAACACAACGAATCCAACGTGGAATTATCAAAATAAATTTGACAGTCACGATATGTTTCACATTTCTGCCACAGCACACGCTGCAATCGATTCGACTGTCCCCACCAAACATTTTGCACATAGCCAATAAGTTGAATTCTGATATCATTTCATGTCTAATTATAGTAACTCGGTTAAGGCGTTCGAATAAAACAACCAAAAGCACTCAGGGTTTGCCGCGAATTATACTTACACTGTTGAAAATTTCTATAGAAATTCTACAGAAAAAAGGTTGGAAGTTTCAACGCATAACAATATAGTAATAATAAAATTCTGTTTTGTTGATTCACTATGCGACTTATTCCAACTTCATTTAGTGAAATTACATAACATTCATTGAAATTTACTAAAGATCTATCGATAATTCGTTTAGTAAAATTACAATACAAATGTTATAATTTTATTAATAAAATTTGTTTGTTTTTTTTAATTTCAGTATGCTGCATTGTAAATTTACTACACAATTAAATTCAACTTAGTTTTAAAAAATTACAACACATTTGTTGCATTTTTAATAAACATCTATCAGAAATTTGTTTTATAATATTACAATACATGTGTTATAATGTAATTTTGTTGAAAAAAATCAAATAAAAATGTTTTGTTATTTCAGTATATTGCATCGTAAATTTACTATACAATTTAGTTCTCATTAAAAATTTATAAATGGAGTGAACAAATGGTCAGACGACTACAGATTCGATGTCAAATAGAAAATTAATTATTATTGAATTACTTACCAACAATTCTAGATCTTTCAACACTCAACAAATGGCCCTTTGATTATGACCAATAACTTCTTCCAGTTACATTAGCAATAGTCTCACAAATATAAAACTTCTCCTTATTTAAATAGGTGATTTTTTATCAACACAAGTTTAAACGATGAGAATTATAAAAAACTAATTATTTAAGACATGCTTGCTTTTTGTGGACTGCAAAATAACCAAACGCTTCACCAATCAAGTAAGACTAAACAGTAATTTTTAGTGACAAAATCGCAGCGTTGTCTAGTCGGTGTCAACGCCGGTTGTCCCAAATAGCCAGGAGAACAAAAGATACAGTTCGAACACGCAGAGGCTAGCAACGTTTGATGCGTAAATCTGAGTAGAGAATCGAATAATGAACACTGTTTATAAATTTCAAAAACTCTCGGCAACCGACCAACAGTTCGGTAAAATTATAAAACGCTTGGGAACATTTTTTTTTAGTGAAATTACAATACATTATGCAATTTGAAAGTCAACGTAGTAAAAATAATGAAAATATTTGTGAAATTTCAATGACTTTGGAGTAATTTCAGCTTCAATATATTTTCATAACTTTACAAAAAATTGTAGTAAGTCAAATCACAAACAATGTTTGTAAATAAAAAAAAAATCGACTGGAAACCGATCAGAAGTTTGGTAAAATCACAGAAAGCGTGGAAAAAATTGAAAACTCCATTTAAATTACAATACATTATGTAATTTTCAAGTCAGAGTTATAAAAATACTGAAAATATAAGTAACATTTCATTGACTTCAGAGTAATTTCAGTTCCAAAATATTTTTGTAACTTCACAAGAAATTGTAGTAAATCAAGTCATAAACAATGTTTCTGAATTTTGAAAACTTTTGATTGGAAACTGACCAACAGTTCGGTAAAGTTACAATACGTGTAGGGTTACTACATGAATATTGTAAAATCACGACTCATCTTAGTAGGTTTCCTCACATGTTTGGGTATATTACTCGAATTGTATTATATTTTGTACTGGCAATACATTGATTTGTAGTTTCACTCATATGTTGTAGAAGTAAAACAATTGTAACACCAGCTACGCCATGAGCCTAGCTACGTCACATCGACCGTCCAGATGAGAAACAAGTACTCCAAGTTGGAGAAACTAGGATCGGACCACAAAAATATTAGAGAAAGTGGTACCCGAATCACAGAAAGTGGCCTCCGAAACAACCAAAAATCTGCGGTTGGGAGCTGAAACTTGATTGTAATGGAAGGAATCTCCTTACAGTTTTCAGTATTTTCACGGAATTCAGTGATTGGAAAATCATTGAAATTATTGCGAAATTGAGAAGTATTCAGGAACAAATCATTAATTATAATGTGATATAACTTGACGAATCAATTAACAAGAACAAAACTTAGATATAAGTATTGAACAGTGACGCTCATTAGACATGAGACAGGCTTGGGAACGGCGACTCAGTTCTCTCGAACAATTCGTTCCTATAATCTTAGGCGTAGTTCATTTTCAGATCATCAAAATCAAAAGGAGGAGTAGTGAAACCAATATTTTTCAAATAACTCCATCAAAAAATCAAGTGGTGATAAATCTGGGGAACGAGTCGAACACCAAATTTGACAATTTTTACCAGCCCATGTATTTGGATACGTTCTATCCAGATATCCAGTGACAAACTTCAAATCATCGAAAGGAGCACCATATTGTTGCCACCAAATTCTTCGTCGTTCTGCTATTGGAATATCTCACAGAAATTGGATCAAATAATTCTGCAAAGAACTCAAATATCGCAACCCATTGTGATTTCCATCGAAGAAGCTGGGTAATACGATGCGGTCATTGAGAATTTGGCCCCATACATTAATACCCCACATTAATTCGATTGGAAATGTTGGGATTATCATCTTTCATCTCCTGAATACGAGCAATGAAAGTTTCTGCTCGAGGAACGAAGATATAACTTTTTTGCGAACAATCACTGAATCAAACTCCATAAGCACAATTCAAAAACATTTGTTACCATGGCATCGAGCATGAGCTACTAGATGAAAATGTGCTATGCAATTTCCGCACAAGTTAGCCACATTCCTAAAAACCAACTCCAATATCATATTCAACTAATATCGATTGAGTTATCGCCCAATATCGAGTGGAGAAGAAGTGGTATTCCTTCAGTAGGATTTTTTTTCCAATTGTGTGGAAGATACAGACAGGATTCTTGTATGAGTTATCAAAAAATATTTTTAAAACCTTACATTTTTTAGAAAAAATGCAACTGAACAACGCCATTACTGAATTTGAAAACTATTGGAAATTCAAAATTAGATGCCAGCGCCAGAGTGGCAAAAATTCAAACTAGATATACGAACATTGTTTATATGTTTTCTCAGAGGTTATACACTTGTGTTTGGAGTTTTTCTTAAAATATTTCCATTTGGTAGTATTTTCCAGTTTTTTTGTGTAGTGTTATTCATTTCAAGACTCTAGTGGAGTGGTGTATTTGAATTTTAAGACAATATCATTTGCGAAAACTAACTTTGCAGGAGACAAAGTATGTTCTGAATTGTTTGCAAAAAAATAATATTTTTCGAAGTGTCTGGACAGCTTAGTGAAATCATCGGGAATTATTGTTGTGAAGTATTTTCAAGAAATGTTACACATTATTATTTGTGAATGTCCGAATTGAAAATAAAACTAACAAAAACTTTTTTTTATTTTATTTCATCTGAAACAAACAAGATGGTGTAGAAATGTGTCCTCATTACCTAGATATACATAAATATTAACTTTTTTCCATACTGTATGAATAATCTTCGGTATGTTGAATAATATCTCTTTTTTATCTTCTTAACTCTCTGTTTTTCTTCTCAACTCTCTTTGAAGGTTCTCTTTTTCACTTTTTTCCTTGATACAGGAACGATTTGGAAAGGAACTGTATTCTTCTTCAAGATCCCAAGAGCCCGTCGTCTGTCTACAGACTCAGTCAATCCTAGATTAGTCTGCACCAGTAAGTTACATTCATTTTCTCACGGAAAATGATAAAAACTCATTCCAGTACAACAGGATCGTTTTGCCCAAGAGTCACATCGAGGTACACAACAATAATGATTCAAACTAGAATCACACTAATTTTTTCACTCGATGACATACAATAGTCAACAGAATATTCACCAGGTAAACCAGTATTCTATTGAATGTTAACCATCACAAGAGATTCGACAAGTTTCGAGTGAACAATGGCTAAAATCATATAAACATTAATGTTTCGAAAAGTAAAGAATGTGTCCTTATCCCCTAGATATACATATATAGGCACTCTTTCTCCATACTATATGAATAATTTTCGGTATGTTCAATAATATCTCTTTTTTCTCTTCTTAACTCGCTTTTCTTTCCTCTCGATTCTCTTTGAGGGACCTTCATCACTTTTTTTCTTAGCCACAGACGATACAGAAAGATTTTGGAAGCGGAATGTATTCTTCTCCAAGAGCCCATCGTCTATCTATAAACTCGCTCAATCCTAGATTAGTCTGCACCAGAACGTTACGTTCATTTTCTCACGGAAAATGATGGAAACTTATTCCAATACAATGATATCGTTTTGCCAAGAGCCACATTGAGGTACAAAACAATAATTATTTGAGCTTGAATCCCTCACTTGTCACTCGAGGGCGTACAATAGTCAACAGAACATTCACCAGGTAAACAAGAATTTCATTAAATAACAACAATTACAAGAGATTCGACAAGTTCCAGGTATAGAATGGCTAAAGTCATATGAACATCAATGTTTGAAAAATTAAACAATGTACGTATGTATAGTTCCAAAAATCGACACCAGAGGGAGTATCCGTTATTTTGAATTCCCAATGAATGCAATCATATCGAAATACAACGTATTATGATAAACAGAGTGACCTTTTGAAAAAATATATATTTTGGTATGTAGCACCTACCCGAGTCAACATAATTATTCGGAAGTTACACCAATATGTTACTCTCATGAACTCCTGAAACTTTTTCATTGGATTCATTTAGATAGCTGAAGATCAAAACAAACTTGAATTCCAAATGCTGAACAATAATGAATTGATTCTTTTTCAGGCTTGCGACATCTTCCTCTCTGATCAGGAGACCAAAGATTTTCTGTACCAATCCCAGAAATTTGACCTGTTGATTCTCGATGGGGCTTATCCAGAATGTGCGTTGGGTTTCGTACATCATTTCAACGCTCCTTTTATGTACATCAATACTGTGGGATTCTACATAGGATCTCTTTCGATGGCGGGAAATCCTACACCGTATTCCATCACTCCATTCTTGGCGTATTCTGCAACCGATAATATGAATTTGATTCAACGTACAAAGAACACGATGTGGCATATGGCTGGCAATATAATGCATTCATTTATGGTGAGTATTATAGGAGCATTTTTGTAGATACTTGGGAGGAAGGAAAGAAGGTTACCAGTGTTAAACTGAGAAAAATATAGTCTCATTTTCGAGGGCATTGTAGAATTGAGAAGAAAGTATATTGAAAACGATCATTATCTTGAAATTGTCACAATTAATCTCTATCATTTTTAGACGACTGCGCGACGCAAAAGAGGGTAATGTGTTTATCAGCCTTTGAATGTATGTTTGTGCCTTTGTGGAGCACTGGAGACCAACCGCGTTGGCCGATTTCGATGATTCTTACGTCAATCGAATTGCCTTAATCTTGCGAGTAATGAAAATTCAATATGGCCACAATCGGACGTCATTCTGTGAATGAAAACATGACATTAATAATCAAAATTTAATATGCCGAGAACCAGACGCCATATTGTATGAAGACATGACAGCTATAATCAAAATTCAATATGGTGACAACCAGACGCCACATTGTGACAAAATTCAATATGGCGAAAACCAGAGCCATATTGTGAATGAAAGCAAGACAGTA
This sequence comes from Gonioctena quinquepunctata, assembly GCA_018342105.1. NCBI lineage: Eukaryota > Metazoa > Arthropoda > Insecta > Coleoptera > Chrysomelidae > Gonioctena > Gonioctena quinquepunctata. The sequence continues at coordinate 26,302 of JAFIRS010005791.1, read as the reverse complement.
ATAATCAAAATTCATAATAGCGACAACCAGACGCCATATTGTGACCAAATTGAATATGGCGAGAACCAGACGCCATATTGTGAAAAAGTTACAACAGCGTATAGCTTGGTACATCAGTTATTGATCAATTTGCTTATTAATTGGTTTATTTTGGTTTCAATTACCATTTTTTTGTCGAAACTTAATTGAGTACAGTCAAATTCTGTTCCAACGAACGGCTTAGTGACTAGAGATGGTTCGTTATGAAGGGTGTTCGCTATGGAAAAAATATGCAGTACATGCATCCTGGTAGATGGTTTTTTGCGTTTATTGACGACCCACTGTCAAATTTTCTAATCATTTCCAGCTTGACCGACAATGTAATAGCCTTCCTGCATGCTTTTGTAGAAGGAGGTATTCCTTCTACAAAGGTACAAAGGTATTGGTACAATGCAGTTGAACCCGTACCAACATTACGCCATGTATCTAACAAATCCCTAACAGGGAAATAGGGAAATCCCACCGATGGACTGCGGTCGTAAAATTTCGAAAATCATCCGCACTTGATTGAACAATCTTCAACCGAGTTCGTGTTAGTTATAATCGAGTTTGTGTTAGTGACTGATATTATCCATCTACTTTGTTGTTGTAGTATATTCATTTGTTATAAGTGAAATCGTTCATGTACTTTGCTAGTATATGATTCAGTACACATGGTGAGAGTTTTCGAAAATCTTTCTCGTAAAACCAAAAAGTCTGACAAGAAAGTGCACGTCCCGAAACTCAGTCTCCGGCATCGCGACAGAAACGATTGCAACACGTTGAAGATCAAATTCATCTCAGTTATAATAGCCAATCACCCACAAAAAATTTACCGTCTCAGAATCCTAACTAAAAAGTGTTCAATAAAAAAGTTATTTTAAAAATTAAAAAAACCCGACTGCGTGAAAAGTGTACTTAAAAAAAAGATGGAAACAAGATGACCAGGAAATATTGTCAGAAAATTATGTTTTAAGTCGCAGCAGTCGAGAGCAATACTGGATTTCCATTGTTGAATTGAAGAAGATGCCTCCGACTGCGTGAAATTATTTATAGTATTGAGTTTAATAGTTAACCTCTTGAAGCATCTTGTTTCCAGTTTCGGCGTTCACTTGTTACGCAGTCGGATTTTTTGAATGATCTTTTTTTATTTACACTCATTCAAGCGGACCAGGCGATTCATTGAATTAGTTATTAATTTCCAATATTTACCATTTTTCCATTCTATCGCTAGCAGATATTTTGGGGATAATTTTGTTAAGTGGATTCACGAACATTAATTTTTTTTGTTCGACATTTCAACCAAGACTTCCATGCTTCTCTGTTTAGTTGCTATTTTGTGACTCGTATCGATAGTAAACCCATGTTTTCTTATTAAAAAACAGAATTCCCGTTCGAAATTGATAGTTTGGCTACAAAAATGTATATACACATTTATTTAAGTGAATGTTTTTGTACCTTCTCCCTGTGATGTCAAGAAATAGGATTTGGATTTTTTTCGTAATTTTGCTCTCTATTATTCACAAACCCTCATTTTAATTCATTTCAAATGAAGAGAGGGGTTATACTGTCTTTAGTGGATTCAAATTGGATCATAGCTGCCGTGAGAATCGATCGAATTTTATCGATTTCCAACTACATGGTCCATGTCTTGATGGGATACAATCAGGAAGAATCCAAAAAGTTCAGAATGCTTACGTGAGGTTCATCTTTGGCCCAGGTTTCAGGGTACACGTCACATCGTACATCAATAAACTTGACTGGTTAAAAATGCACAACAGAAGAGAACTTCATCATGCCACATTTTTACATGAAATGTTTAGGACAAAAACACCTTTCTACCTCCTTGACACACTCCAATGCAGACAAGAAGTACACAGCAGAGACCTTCGATATATCACTAATTTGTCAATTCCCCATCACAGAACTGTTTTCTTTGAACGATCTTTCTCTTACCACTCCGTTGTCCTGTATAATTCCATCAGTCAAAACATGAAAAGCTTATGCTTCACAAATTTCCGACGTAAACTTAAACAATATCTCCGGGATGAACACCGATAGTCCCATTTTGGCAATTCATGTTACCATATTATCTCCTCTTACTTTTTTTTCTCTGTCTTTTTCTCTACTTATTCTTTTTTTATCCTATTTTTATTTTTCATCGCAGATCATATATTATTATTATGCATATCATTACTATGATTATTATTTTTTATTATCATTGTTATTATAAGTGTTCCTGACATTGTTAATTTGAATCACGCATGGTTGAGTGAGCTAAACTCCGCCAGTAAAATGAATTCCATTTATTATTATTGACGACATTTTCGCTATTCTGTGACTTCCATATAGGTGATTTTTTGGTGGAACCACCCATTGTGACGAGTTCTAAGTCCTGTTGAAAAAATACCCTGTATGCGTGAGTTGTAACCTTGCAGTTTTTTTTTGTGATTTTGAAATATTGGATATTATATATTATTACAGTCTATGGACTAATCAATGCAACATATGAAATTACAAATAATTACACAGATCTGCAATTTAATCCTACTTTCATTCGATGTTTCAATAAAATCACTGAATTTGCTATGCACACAGATAATGATACACATTCCGCCATAATTCAACAAGTTTTCTATCGAATATGGATGTGTAGATTGCCTCAATTTTCAGTTGCATAGAAAAACCTACAAAAAATATCACCAATTATAGCATACATAAAAAATGGTTGTCGGTTATTATAATGGAAGTACAAATTTTTCCGACCGACTGAAAAGTTTTCTTTGTGTTCTTGTTTAGTTGGTGATCGAAATAATGAAGAATTTTTTAAGTTGAAGCAATAATTCGAGAGCAAATTTTTGAATGGATAGGTTTCATGGTAGCATCTCATTTCAAGATCAATGAACATTGTATTTCATATAAAACTGGTAGGGGAATCTAGGGCGAAACGGGGTACTGGGGCATAACGGGGTACCGCCATTTTTCGTGTATTCCGTTCGAATTAACACGCCAAATCTCAGACGCATTATTCCCACTACCAATACCCTTCACTGCAATAGACGCAGCACGAATCGGGCGAACGTTAGTTTGACCTTGTCCGGCATAGAGTTATAAACGCCGTACGTTGTAAAACTGGATCATATATTTCCATAAGGTACGTACATTTTTCGAAAAGTTATTGATGTTTTGTTTATGCTATATCGTTATTGCCTTTATATAGTCTACCTTATCAAACGCATGGCTTCAAAAACACTTTTACACTGATTTCTTCCTCCTTTCATTTGAGCACGTGTTTTTGGGGCAAAATGGGGTTTTGATGATGGGGCATAACGGGGTCCCGTTTTACCCCGTCCTTGGATTAATTATGTTTTCCTATAGGTTTCAGTTGGTACGAAAATATCCAAGAAAGACAACTCTTCAAAATTGGTCTGAAGAGTCAATGAGAGAAGCAGTACAGGCGAATATTGAGGGTATCATGGGTTATAAAAAAGCAGCGCAGCAATTTAAGGTGCCTCAAACCACATTAGAACGTTATGTTGCAAAGGCAAAAAGAGATGTGGGGTCGAAGTTTAACATAGCGCAATTAGGAAGCGCCAGAATTGTGTTTACCGAAGCTCAAGAGTTAGAGATTGTGAAATATGTAAAAGACATGGAATCAAGATTATTCGGCTTTACAATGAGAGAGTTGAGAAAATTTGTTTATCAATTGGCGGTCGTGAACGGTGTTGCAAACAGGTTTAGTAAAGACACTCAGATGGCCAGTCCTGACAGGATGGAACATTTTCTCAAGAAACACCCTCCCATAGCCCTAAGAAAACCAGAAGCCACATCAGGAGCTAGAGCAATGGGCTTCAATAAGGTTGCTGTGAATCAGTTCTCTGGTTTGCTTACAAGTATTATCGATAAGTATCAACTAACTACAGAGAAGATTTTCAATTGTGATGAGACAGGTATCACTGTAAATCCAAAGGGACATTCGAGGATATTAGCACTCAAAGGAAAACGCCAAGTAGGAGTTCTCACTTCTGCAGAGAGGGGGGAAACCGTGACTGCTGAAATGTGTGGCTCAGCTTCGGCAAGTTATGTTGCTCCTTGCCTTATTTTTTCAAGAAACAGAAAACGCCCCGAATTTGAAATTGGGTTGCCACATGGTTCTATGGTTGAAACAAGTGATTCTGGTTGGGTGACTGGAGATATTTTTTTCAGATGGTTTGAAAAATTTGTTCAATTTTCCACGGCTTCAAAAGATAACGCCGTACTTTCAATTTGTGATGACCATGCCAGTATTACAGAAAATCTTGACCTTATTAATTATGCCCGAGAAAATGGAGTGATTCTGCTTTGTTTACCACCGCATTGTTCGCACAAGTTGCAACCTCTGGACGTCGGCTTTATGAAACCTCTCACCAACTACTACGGAAATTAAGTAAGAGTATGGCTACGAAGTAGTCCCGGAAAAGTCGTAACACTTTGGCAACTTTCGACTTTTTTTGGCGCTGCCTAGGTTAACGCAGCATCAATGAAATTTTTTTTGGAGAAAGTGACTTTTTACAAGCTTCTACAACAGATATCCCTTCAGACGATGAAGGCAATGAACAGCAATCCTCAGGAGAAAATGCCCATCAGATTCCAGAAAAATCTGTGATCCATGAAAATAGAGTAGAGACAACTCCGCCTTCACGTGTGCCGATGAAAAACATCAACAATGATTCCTCACCGTAACCATAATGTTCGTGGATGCCTGATGCCTTTTCAACTCGTGAAAAATTACCGAATAGGGTAGTTCTACGAGAGCCAAATATATTTCCTCTTGCATCGCCGCAAGATTTGCAGGCAATTCCTAAAGTAACTTCTGTTGCAAAACGCCCTCAGCGAAAACGAGTAAAAACAGCAATTTTAATATCCACTCCTTACAAAATGGAATTGGAAATATCTAATCAAGAAAAAAATTAGAAAAATAGGCAGTGTAGGGAAAAAGAAAAAAGCAGTTCCTAAATTAACAAAAAAGCAGTATTGAGAGACAAAAATAATGAAGATTCCTCAAGAGATGGGATATGTCTTCATTGAAAATAATTTTATAGTACTTCCACCGAAGCATGGATTTCATGTTGTCTTTGTCACGAATGGGCTCATAATTCCTGCGGCGGTATTGACAGCGATGACGATGAGACTACGTTCCGATGTGAATTTTGTTCTTAGCTAACTTTGTATATCATATATTATATAACTGAGAGGTTTTATATTAATGAATTATTGTCGTTCACCTACACGTACCTCATATACTAAACCCATTTTACCCCAGATACAATTCCCATTTTGACCCGTATACGGGGCTAAACGGGAAAAAGCCTGATTTTTTTAAAATATATAAAAAAACTACGTAAAAATTCCAAGTTGGTTATTTAGTTGTTCAAAGACTAAAGGTAATATATTATTATAATGAATTCAAAATGGCACAGTTGTTAATTCGTTTTATAAAAAAATCAGGCCCTCAAAGTTAGGTACCCCGTTTTGCCCTAGATTCCCCTACCATTGAGATACTCTCAAAATGAGAACCTGGAATTATAAATATGACATAAAGAGTGTTCACATGTCAAATGGTTATTAATTTCAATATGTCTTGAAATCCTAGTGTTTGACCTGTGGAAGTTTGGGATTAATTTGGGCTTTCTGATAATGAGAGTTTGGAATGGAGCCTACATTGTTTTTGGTGATAATTCACTAGTTGATTTTCGATCGGCGCCATCTACACAAAGAAATAAAAGCAGCCTCAATTCGCTTTTGGTTTCCTCAACATTCAGAACAATATAGAATCAGTAGGTGTATTCACAATTTGTTTTAATTCAATACAACATGGATCATTAATTATTTTATTGATTCGTTAGGTGCGATGGATCATGCAAGACATCGTCGAGAAGCACTTTGGGAAGGATACTCCGCCAATTTACGATATATCGAAAAATGTCAGCTTTATCCTGCAAAACGGACATTCTACCATGACCTACCCTAGACCGTACCTACCAAATGTTGCTGAAATTGCCTGTATACATTGCAAGAGGGCGAAACCATTACCAGAAGTGAGTTTCTTTTTTTCTATACTTTAATTCAAGTTGAACTCTCAAATTAGGAATATAGAAAAAACGCAACGCAGCTAAAATTATTGAATGGGAAAAAATATTGTTTCACCGCCGAAGAATAATTAAGTGGAAATGATTTGGATTCGTCGAGAATATCATGCTCTGTAATAATATACAGAAATATTTTTCTCATATACAGGGTGTTTCATTATTGAATGCCTATCCTAAAGGGCGATAATCCTTGGATTATTTAAAAAAAAAATCATCATATGAACATAGTTCCGCAACCGCTTTATTTCTGAGATACAGGATTTTGAAATTCAACAACAAAATCAGTTCTTTCTCAATATCTCTGAAACCGCTTTGGCTTAATTTTTTCAATTCTGGTACATGCAAAGTAATCATGAAAATAATTTTTTTCCATGATAAAATATTTCTTAATTTTCATCAGTGGCATCCCTGTTAACATGGCCTGTCATATTTGTGATCAAAATAATAATACACCACTGTCTTTTTTTCAAATAAATATTATTTTCGTAATTGTATTTCATCTCCTCATGAAAATGGTATCTATCCTTTTTTTCGTCCAGCAAACGGTTTTTGAGTTAGAAAATGAAATGCATTCATTTGCTTGTCCCTCTGTGAGATAAGCCGTTGGAGAGTAGTAGGATTATCTTGTGGGCTAGAACACATTTCGTTATTTTCAACATAAACAATTTTGACACTCTCAAGCTGGATACGTGATATTATTGACGTTATAAAAACTTGTTTATTGGAATAAAAACTTGTTTATTGGAAAAAAAAAACATGATAAATTTCACAAATACCGAATCAGCAGACATGCATTACTTGTATGGTCTTGCTGACGGGAACGCATATGAAGCCAGGCGACTGTATCAAGAGCGCTCCCCAAATAAAATGGTTCCTGATGATCGAACGATATCAAGCACCAACAGAAGGTTATGTGAAATAGGAAGTTTTGAGCCAAATCATCACTTAAAAGGAGCACGTCGGACTGCAAAGAACTCCAGCAATTGCGGTAGCCGTTTTAAATTCAGTTGACGAAAATCCTGAAATAAGTACGAGGAAAGTTGCCAATAATATGAATATCGTCCATGATCTAGTATTGAAGATTCTTCATAATTATTTATTATATCTCTATCACATTCAACGGGTTCAGGCTCAACTTCCTCGAGACTTTACATTACGAGTGAATTTCTGCCAATGGTTTCTCCAAAAAGTTACCGAAATTCCTTTATTTGACAGGGAAATTTTATTCACAGACGAAGCTACTTTTACTAAAAAGAGGATCAGAAATTTTCCTAATATTCATTGTTGAGCCGAGGAAAATCCGCATGCAATCGTGGAATCTCATCACCAGGAGCAGTTCTCATCAAATGTCTGGGCTGGAATTATTTGAGATTACCTATTTGGAATTTTTTTTTAGCACGCAGATTGAATGGACATAATTATCGCCAATTTCTTGAAGATAATTCGACAAATCTGTTGGAAGATGTTTCTATCTTAAAGCGAAATCACATGTGGCTTATGCACGATGGTGCACGAGCTCATTTTAGTGCTCTGGCACGCGAATATTTAAACCAAAACTTTCATAATCGCTTGATAGGTCGTGGGGGGTTAGAGTCATGGCCAGCTAGATCCCCAGACTTGAAAAGTTTTGATTATTTTCTTCGGGGACATCTTAAGACTTTGGTGTTCAGTCAACCAATTCTAACCGAGGAAGAATTGCGAAACCGGGTAATAGCTTTCTGTGATTGCTTGATTGAATACTCCAGGAATTTTCCAAAGAGTACGCGAGTCAATGACAAGGAGGATTGGAGCGTGCATACTTGCAGGAGGCGGACATATTGAACAGTTTATTTGATTTTGGTATTTTTTGTTCATAATAGTTATGTTTTTAAAAATTAAAAATGTATTTTTATGCGTACTAATTACAAAAACTAAATAATAGTTTCCATAAAATTATAAAAATCTTGCCCAGATCCTTCGGTTACCACAATTGTGAAATTAGGACTGAGAGAAAAAACCGAATAGGGACAAGGAAATTATTGTATTTTATTTTCTAGATCGAAAACCGTCCTCCAGACGGAAAAAAGGCAGGAGACCATTTTCATGAGGAGATAGAGGAAAATTATAAAAATAATATTTATTTGGAAAAGAGGCAGTGGCGTATCATTATTTTGATCAAAAATATGACAGGGCATGTTAACAGGACGTCACTGATGAAAATTAAGAAATCCTTTACCATGGAAAACATTTATTTTTATGCGTACTTTGCATATACTGAATTCGGAAGGGAAAGCCAAAGCAGTTCCAGATATAGGGAAAGAACTGATTTTTTTGTTAAGTTTCAACATCCTATACCTCAGAAATAAAGCCGTTGCGGACCTATGTTCATATGAACAATTTTTCTCCAAATCATTCGGTATATTGGAAATTGACGTAAACGATAGTTTCACTTCAAAACAAGACAGTGAAAGAAATAACAATGAGGTATTAATATTGGTTAATTTGCTGTCAGACGCCTCCACTTCTGATTACGATGAAAAACGATTTTATCAATTAAATACAAATCTGCAATAAACCTTTTTTGCTCTCACAATTGCTTCCGTAGTATCGGCCTTCTGAAAAGGCATTTTTCAATAACAACAAAAAAGCACCAATGAAATGATATATATATATATATTTATATTGTTCTTCTCTTCAGTTTCTTTTCAATTTCTCGGAATGAAGGTCTGATTCAGTGAATTCGTATAATTTCTTTCAACGACGTTCCGACATAGTATTTCTCATCTTCAGGTTAGAAAGAAAAATATTTTATTTAAATTTCTGCGTTTGAATCGTACGAACGTTGTTGAAGGTGAATATATATAAAAACAGAGAGAGAAAGGGAATATTCAATACCTCAGCTAAGTTCAAAGTTGGGCTTATCGGTTTCTTCCGTAAAAGTGGCCACTGTTGGAAGATTGAATAAACTTCACAAATAACGTAAGTGCAGGTAACATGGCTATGCTGAGATTTCATGACCATTTTCTATGAAGTTAGTAACATATTCCATACTATTTATCAATGCCTGATTTCAAAATGGAAACATAATTACGTATAATTGATAGTTATTAGTTAATACGATATAAAGAACACAATACTGTTTGTCATATCACTTTTCCACGTTGAGAAATATGGCCAACCTAATGAGGCCGTTTGAAGAGTGTACAAAAATCGATGTGAATGAAAATTAATAGCAAATATGGAAAAATACTATTATACTTTATATCATTTTTGTAATTCTATACTTGAAATCGTCAAAACGAACTGAAAAATATTTTGTTGAGTTATTAAGACTGTGAATGAACTTGATATTCGCATAATGCATAGATGAGGAGTTAATTTTTCGCGGTATGTTCAAAACCTCGTCGTCACAAGTATTGCAGAGTCTCATATCTCATTGCAGATCTTTTTCGTTTTATAATTTGCAGTAATAGGATTCCCTTAGGATTTTTTAAGCTCTATTTTTCAGTCTTAGTAGTAGACGTTGCTCCTCATCCTGATTGAAAGGGCTTCAATAACCTGAGCATTGAAATTGATTGCTGGTTTGAATTCAGTAGTGACCAATAACTAACCCTTTCAGAAAAAAACTTCAAACCAGTTTTTTAAATTAATATTATCTTGAATTATATGATTACTCTTGTCGGGATAAACCATTGAAATACAGAACAAATTATTTTCAGTACAAAACAGTAATGAACTCTGACAATTGACCAACTCATTATCAATCCATTGTCAAAAAACACTGCGCACACTACTCCAATAAACTGCAGTTTCGAATAAATCGCATTTCTCAATAAAATATAACATTGACTCATTCTGAATAACGACTCAAATCGTACAAAATACCTGATAGCAGCTTCTCGATTATTGTCGGAATTGTAAGATTGGTTTGTTTCTTCTAGAGACATGTTCGAAATCCTGCGATACGAGATAGGCACCAGAAAACATGAAGTACTGTAGGGTAATCGATTTCGTCAAACTGTTTTCCCTCTATTTTGATCGCCCCAATCACAAACCATCGTTCCACCATGACAGGGCTTCAGTTTTTCCACATGAAACTTTGTCCAGTCCTAAGGCTGCGTTGGATTCTGTATAGCACGTTACTGATCCCCTTTTCCACCACGTATCCACATACCCGATTTCTACACCCGTGTTTCCACCTGTCCCCGGTACGGCTGTTCTCGATGTTGGTCACCGTACCTCAATTCCAAAGCAGCAATGAGGTTCCCATACTCGCGATTATGATCCCCTGGGATAGTCCCATTCCCTTAGCGTTGCCGCAATTCGAACTGTGATATGAAACCATGGCAACTGCCTCTCAAAAATAGTCGGTCTTTTCACAGTATTGATCGACGTCGCAATCCTTCCATGGTGCTATGGATCTTCAGTGAGGCAACTCCCTCCTTTAGGTCTTCCAAGTGCTGTATTGTTCTCTCATCTCGCACCAACCACACTTTTTTCTTGTTTCACCACCGATTGCCCTGACTTCTCTTCTCGCTTTTCCTCGTACTGCATCAACTTCTTCTCCGTGTCCTGCGATTTCATTCTCAGTTTACTGGAAAAATGCTTTCTTATGTTATTCTCGTTCAATTTCTCGTTCTCTCGAAATTTCTCTGTGCGTTTATTGTTCTTTTTTTTCCTGTCTCTATTTCTTCTCCACTTATTTGTCTTTGTTTCATTTTTTGTTCCATTCGCTCTTGTTTCTCAGTAATTTGCCGTTTCTCCCCCTTTTGCCGACGTTCCTTCTTTTTTTTTTTTGCGTTTCCTCCTTCTGTCGACATTTCTCCTCTTTTTTTTTTCCTTGTTTTTTATCTGCCTCTTCCTGCTGCTTGGCAAACTGCCACTGTATATTCAATCTATTGGGCTCCATATCATCGCGTTTCTCAATAAGAATGAACTTTTCGTCATTTTGGAGATTGAAATGAATTATTCGGGATTTACGAACATCCAATTCAGTTAGTTTGAGAAAAAATATCCATGGGATGACGAAAGGATTGCCGCACCCCCACAGGCATTCGGGAAAAACCTCATTATATCTCACGTTATGAATGAACTCATTTCAGATTCCCAGAATTCACTAATCAGTCAGTCGATTGTTTATACAGATAATTCCTCACGAATAGTCATAGTCAGGAACTACGAGATTTGGATCAAAGGAGCTGCTTCTTGATTGTTATTGACTGAGAGCATGGAGAGATTGGAACTTCAGTGGAGTAGAAAGTCAATAGATAGGAGGAGAACATGTATGCATGAATCGATGTGAAGTTTCTCTGTTGTGTATTATACTTCTGCTGGCAGATTTCTTGTGGACGTATGGGATGAACTTCGTCCTTATGGTGGAATTTACTTTTATATTCCACCTTTTAGTTAATAAGCCCTTATTTTGGATCTATTGTTCAATTTACTTTATTTTCTATTTTGAGTCGAACAAACTGAGTTGTAATTTGCCGATAACTAGAAGCCAAGTATCTTAAAATATATACGAAATGAAAAAGAAAAACGAAAATGAAATAATAGCAAGTTCCTTCATTTCCGTGAACTCAGATTATTCGAAATGGGATGATGTAATGATGTTCATATTCAGCTGCAAAATATTATCTGAAGCATACTTTGAATTGTAATAAAATTATAATTTGAAGGAACCGACTTTCTTTCGATGAATGTAATCGTGTTTGCCAGTCCCCCCTATGAAGGAGAATTTCTGGGCAAAAACGATTAACAGAATTGATAAAAAAATTTAGGCAAGCTTCCATAAAAACACATATAATGTAAAAATGATTTTCATTGGAGATATATAGAATGGGTAACTATGTTCTCACATCAGTCTATCTTGCAAGTGGTTACAACATAGATAGGTAACGCAGAGCATTCGATTGGAGTCTGGTGGCCCTGAATTTGATCCCCAGCAGGACGGAGGATTCAATTTGATGTTGAATGAGAAATGTACATTTCAAGAGTGCTGCTTTCTCAGTGGCAAACAGAGTTTATTTGAATGGCCTACATATAATATAGGAGTTCTGAGAATTTTATTGAATTGGGATTTTTCTCCGGAAAAACTCGGGCAGGCATGTCTGTCAGAAAATGCATGTACATTTCACACACTTTCTGTTAGTTTCTATGTGGAAATATTCAGTGAATACATTTTCATTCACTTTCAGATGTTGGTAAAACGGTGATCGTAAGACATCTTGTATCGACACATTTCAGTTTACATGAATGTATTCCAATATCTCTCTAGACTGACCGATATGGATGGAAAGATAACTTATTCCATTTTTATATGTTTTTGAGCATCCTGGCAAACTGCACATTGCAGAAAAGGCTTTGAAACTTTTGGTAGAAGAATTAAAATTATTCAGATGATTTATCTGAGAGGAATTAGAGTAGAGTGTTGCAATGAGTGTGAGATGAACGGAAAATGTGGAACTCATCTCGAGTTTCATGTATCACCATAGTTACCATTATCAAGATAACAAAAATGATGTCTGGTCGGCTTTTGGACAGAGTTTCACAAAATTTTGCAGAGATAACTGATGAAATCAGTTTCATAGAAGTTAATGTCTTCCCGCTCTTTCATACTGATGGATGTACATTTATTCCGCGATAAATGCACATCTTCACCTGTTGAAGTAATGTGGCAATACATTCAATTTCTATAAGAGAATGCAAATATTATTTTTTTGGAGATTATGATCTTACTACATCCATTTGTTTGTTCTTGTATTTCAGAATTAGCTCCGGGTCTCCAAGTTTCTGCAAACAAATTCCATGTTCTCCTCACATCATGAACATTATAAACAGTTTGAGCTTATTGTTATTTCCATCCACGAATTCATAGAGATGGAACACATACTTCTAATGATTATGAAAACGACTCGGTTTGAACATAGACAGCAAGACCGGTCAACTGCTGAGTTTCTCATCTCACCCATACATCGTGTACATACATCTTTCATCCTATAACGTATGACGGTATGACCCCAGTCTAATAACTGCTTGATTATTTCAACAATGAGGCACTGAATGAACCTTTTGACATCCTCTTCTATTCCAAATGATTTTAAATATAATTGTTGAATTCAGTAAGTTCAATAATCCAATATAAACATATTATATTGGGGAGATTTGTTGTGATTTGGATCAATTCTGTTGAAAACGAATAATAGTTTGAAAAAACTAAGAAACACGCTTTTTATAAAGAACCGAATTGAAAAATAAATAAATATTAGTTTAAAAAAACTAAAAAACACGCTTTTATAGGAAACCAAACTGAAAAAATATAAAATGAATTTTGATAAATTTGAAATGGGAAAAGTGTAACAAAATTCAGATTAAGCACCCCACGCCTTTTTTTAATAATTTTTTTTATTATTTACATTATTATTGATTTATATTTATTGAAAATTCTTACAATATTCTCAATTCAAATTTATTAAAATTTATTTTCAATTTTTTTAGTTTGGTTTTATATAAAAGCGTGTTTTTGAGTTTTTTAAAACTATTATTTATTAATTTTTCAGTTTGGTTTTTCATAAAAAGCGTGTTTTTTAGTTTCTTCAAACTATTATTTATTTTCTACTTTTTAGTTTGGTTTATTTATAAAAGCGTGTTTTTTTAATTTTTTTAAACTGTTATTCGTTCTAATCTACTATTAATTCCATGATTACTATTAGTAACTGCAATTATTTTCCAAATCATCAATGTGTACAGCTGTATTAATAGTCAAATCTCGATTTTAGAATTCATTCAGATTTTAACGTTGTCAATATATACAGTGAGCCGCCATCCTGAATTTTCCAATTCTCACGAAAAAATCATAGTATTCGACCCCAAAAACCCCCCACATACCAATTTTGAATAGAATCGGACCATAATCACAAAACTTGTCCACCATTTTGGAGCCGCCATTTCGAATTTCCCAATTTTCACGAGAGAATCATAATATACGACTCCAAAAACCCCCACATACCAATTTTGAATGGAACCGGATCATAATCACAAAACTCTTCCACCATTTTGGAAACGCCATCCTGAATTTTTCAATTTTTTGAAGACTTTTTTCCCTTGGTAGAAGAATTAAAATTATTCAGATGATTTATCTGAGAGGAATTAGAGTAGAGTGTTGCAATGAGTGTGAGATGAACGGAGAATGTGGAACTCATCTCGAGTTTCACGTATCACCATAGTTTCCATTATCAAGATAACAAAAATGATGTCTGGTCGGCTTTTGGACAGAGTTTCACAAAATTTCGCAGAGATAACTGATGAAATCAGTTTCATAGAAGTTAATGTCTTCCCGCTCTTTCATACTGATGGATGTACATTTATTCCGCGATAAATGCACATCTTCACCTGTAAAAGTAATGTGGCAATATATTCAATTTCTATAAGAGAATGCAAATATTATTTTTTGGAGATTATGATCTTACTACATCCATTTGTTTGTTCTTGTATTTCAGAATTAGCTCCGGGTCTCCAAGTTTCTGCAAACAAATTCCATGTTCTCCTCACATCATGAACATTATAAACAGTTTGAGCTTATTGTTATTTCCATCCACGAATTGATAGAGATGGAACACATACTTCTAATGATTATGAAAACGACTCGGTTTGAACATAGACAGCAAGACCGCTCAACTGCTGAGTTTCTCATCTCACCCATACATCGTGTACATACATCTTTCATCCTATAACGTATGACGGTATGACCCCAGTCTAATAACTGCTTGATTATTTCAACAATGAGGCACTGAATAAACCTTTTGACATCCTCTTCTATTCCAAATGATTTTAAATATAATTGTTGAATTCAGTAAGTTTAATCATCCAATATATAGTATATTAAAGTATAAGTGGATAAAAAGGGCTTTAAAACACGCGCGATTTTTCGAGCACGACGGCGCAGCCGGAGTGCTCGAAATAGAGCAAGTGTTTTTAAGACCAGTTATCCACGAATACTTTACGTTATTTTTTTTTATTGGTGCACTTTGAAATCATATATACTGGTATTATTACTACAAATAATAGAAATAAGAACTAATAATGCAAGAAGGTTGAATTCGTGATGTGACATCAGTATACCTTTCGTTGTCATGGAAATGAGAAAAACATTAATTTGCAATTTGTTACCAAAGATCAATATTTGTTGTCACCAGAGCTCAAAAATGAATTATTCTAATATCGATTTTTTGAATAGTGAGGCAAACCGGTTAATACCGCGAAAATCCAGTGATATATATGAAAAAGAATATGAAAAGTTCATCAAATGGATGGAGGAGCACATATAAATGAACGAATTGTGAGTAATATTTTGACGTTACAAAGTACTCCTGTCAGATCAATAATCAAAAATTTGTCATTTAGACTTCACGTTTCTCGATTTGTTGATGTTGTCATGGTTACCTTTAAAAAACGCGCGTTTTTTAAAGTTCGATTTAAACACGCTGAGGCGTGCTTTAAATGGGTAAAAAGGGGCACCAATAAAAAAAAACATATTATATTGGGGAGATTTGTTGGGATTTGGATCAATTCTGTTGAAAACGCATAATAGTTTGAAAAAACTAAGAAACACGCTTTTTATAAAGAACCGAATTGAAAAATAAATAAATATTAGTTTAAAAAAACTAAAAAACACGCTTTTATAGGAAACCAAACTGAAAAAATATAAAATGAATTTTGATAAATTTGAATTGGGAAAACTGTAACAAAATTCAGATTAAGCACCCCACGCCTTTTTTTAATAATTTTTTTTTATTATTTACATTATTATTGATTTATATTTATTGAAAATTCTTACAATATTCTCAATTCAAATTTATTAAAATTTATTTTCAATTTTTTCAGTTTGGTTTTATACGAAAGCGTGTTTTTGAGGTTTTTAAAACTATTATTTATTAATTTTTCAGTTTGGTTTTTCATAAAAAGCGTGTTTTTCAGTTTCTTCAAACTATTATTTATTTTCTACTTTTTAGTTTGGTTTATTTATAAAAGCGTGTTTTTTTAATTTTTTTAAACTGTTATTCGTTCTAATCTACTATTCATTCCATGATTACTATTAGTAACTGCAATTATTCTCCAAATCATCAATGTGTACAGCTGTATTAATAGTCAAATCTCGATTTTAGAATTCATTCAGAGATTTTAACGTTGTCAATATATACAGTGAGCCGCCATCCTGAATTTTCCAATTCTCACGAAAAAATCATAGTATTCGACCCCAAAAACCCCCCATACCAATTTTAATGGACCAATCACAAAACTTGTCCACTATTTTTGAGCCGCCATTTCGAATTTCCAATTTTCACGAAGAATCATAATATACGACTCCAAAAACCCCCACATACCAATTTTGAATGGAACCGGATCATAATCACAGAACTCTTCCACCATTTTGGAAACGCCATCCTGAATTTTTCAATTTTTTGAAGACTTTTTTCCCTTGGTAGAAGAATTAAAATTATTCAGATGATTTATCTGAGAGGAATTAGAGTAGAGTGTTGCAATGAGTGTGAGATGAACGGAGAATGTGGAACTCATCTCGAGTTTCACGTATCACCATAGTTTCCATTATCAAGATAACAAAAATGATGTCTGGTCGGCTTTTGGACAGAGTTTCACAAAATTTCGCAGAGATAACTGATGAAATCAGTTTCATAGAAGTTAATGTCTTCCCGCTCTTTCATACTGATGGATGTACATTTATTCCGCGATAAATGCACATCTTCACCTGTAAAAGTAATGTGGCAATACATTCAATTTCTATAAGAGAATGCAAATATTATTTTTTGGAGATTATGATCTTACTACATCCATTTGTTTGTTCTTGTATTTCAGAATTAGCTCCGGTCTCCAAGTTTCTGCAAACAAATTCCATGTTCTCCTCACATCATGAACATTATAAACAGTTTGAGCTTATTGTTATTTCCATCCACGAATTGATAGAGATGGAACACATACTTCTAATGATTATGAAAACGACTCGGTTTGAACATAGACAGCAAGACCGCTCAACTGCTGAGTTTCTCATCTCACCCATACATCGTGTACATACATCTTTCATCCTATAACGTATGACGGTATGACCCCAGTCTAATAACTGCTTGATTATTTCAACAATGAGGCACTGAATAAACCTTTTGACATCCTCTTCTATTCCAAATGATTTTAAATATAATTGTTAAATTCAGTAAGTTTAATCATCCAATATATAGTATATTAAAGTATAAGTGGATAAAAAGGGCTTTAAAACACGCGCGATTTTTCGAGCACGACGGCGCAGCCGGAGTGCTCGAAATAGAGCAAGTGTTTTTAAGACCAGTTATCCACGAATACTTTACGTTATTTTTTTTTATTGGTGCACTTTGAAATCATATATACTGGTATTATTACTACAAATAATAGAAATAAGAACTAATAATGCAAGAAGGTTGAATTCGTGATGTTACATCAGTATACCTTTCGTGATCATGGAAATGAGAAAAACATTAATTTGCAATTTGTTACCAAAGATCAATATTTGTTGTCACCAGAGCTCAAAATGAATTATTCTAATATCGATTTTGAATAGTGAGGCAGAATCGCGGTTAATACCGCGAAAATCCATGATATATATAAAAGAATATGAAAAGTTCATCAAATGGATGGAGGAGCACATATAAATGAACGAATTGTGAGTAATATTTTGACGTTACAAGGTACTCCTGTCAGATCAATAATCAAAAATTTGTCATTTAGACTTCACGTTTCTCGATTTGTTGATTTGTTTCATGGTTACCTTTTAAAAACGCGCGTTTTTAAAGTTCGTTTTAAACACGCTGAGGCGTGCTTTAAATGGGTAAAAGGCACCAATAAAAAACATATTATATTGGGGAGATTTGTTGGGATTTGGATATTCTGTTGAAAACGCATAATAGTTTGAAAAACTAAGAAACACGCTTTTATAAAGAACCGAATTGAAAAATAAAAAATATTATTTTTAACTAAAACACGCTTTTATAGGAAACCAAACTGAAAAATATAAAATGAATTTTGATAAATTTGAATTGGGAAAACTGTAACAAAATTCAGATTACACACCACCTTTTAATAATTTTTTTTATTATTTACATTATTATTGATTTATATTTATTGAAAATTCTTACAATATTCTAATTCAAATTTATTAAAATTTATTTTCAATTTTTTTAGTTTGGTTTTATACGAAAGCGTGTTTTTGATTTTTTTTAAAACTATTATTTATTAATTTTCAGTTTGGTTTTCATAAAAGCGTGTTTTCAGTTTCTTCAAACTATTATTTATTTTCTACTTTTTAGTTTGGTTTATTTATAAAAGCGTGTTTTTTTAATTTTTTTAAACTGTTATTCGTTCTAATCTACTATTCATTCCATGATTACTATTAGTAACTGCAATTATTCTCCAAATCATCAATGTGTACAGCTGTATTAATAGTCAAATCTCGATTTTAGAATTCATTCAGAGATTTTAACGTTGTCAATATATACAGTGAGCCGCCATCCTGAATTTTCCAATTTCACGAAAAAATCATAGTATTCGACCCCAAAAACCCCCACATACCAATTTTGAATAGAATCGGACCATAATCCCCAAAACTTGTCCACCATTTTGGAGCGCCATTTCGAATTTTTCCAATTTTCACGAAAGAATCATAATATACGACTCCAAAAACCCCCATATACCAATTTTGAATGGAACCGGACCATAATCACAAAACTCTTCCACCATTTTGGAAACGCCATCCTGAATTTTTCAATTTTCACGGAAGAATCATATTATACGACTCCAAAAACCACCACATACCAATTTTGAATGGAATCGGACCATAACCACAAAACTAGTCCACCATTTTGGAACCGCCATCCAGAATTTTTCGATTTTGAGAAAAGAATCATAATCTCCGACCACGAAAACCCTCAGATAACAATTTTGAAGCGAATCGGACCATAATCACAAAATTCGTCCGCCATATTGGAGCCGCCATTTTGTTTTTTTTTCACACTTATATCATAATGCATTGTCACCGGAATTATGTACACCTGCCAAATTTCAAAACATTCGGACGTCTGCAAGTGGGTGAAAATTAAGTCCAAAGGAGTCGGTTACAAACATACAAGTGAAGCTAATATAAAGCGTGTAATAAAAAAAAACTATCATTTCCTTGCCAACGAATGGAATTTTATGAAATTTATCTCCAGAGCTATGGGGGGATTGGCGCGGTGGGTTAGCGTCCGACTCATGATCGAAAGGTCGTGAGTTCGATTCTCGGCCAGGGCAGAAATTTTTCTATTTAATTAGAGAGAATTAAATGTTAAATTTCGTAGCCGGGCCGAGGATGGTCCTCGTCGTGTTTTAATAATAATATTCCACTTGTGTCTGGCCGAATGACGAAATGTCCAAGCCAAAAAAAATAAAAAATCTCCAGAGCTCTGTAACCGTGAGTTTTTGTGGGTTGAAGGGGTAAACAAATAGTACAATAAAGAAACATATGACCACATGAATTGGAACATTTCACAGTTAAATAGATTATTAAAAAAAAGGAATGACTCACCAAAAATTAGTTTTTTCGAGTTGGATGTTAAAAAAAATAATACATAAACAGATATTCTAGTTGAAACGAAAATCACTTTCACGGGACAACAGGTTCAACATCAAGTACGAGACAAACGAATAATGAGATAAAATTCAAAAAATATCCGTGAACCATATAGTTCTTGTATCAATGGGAAAACACATTTGTTGAAAAACGATAACTCATTGTTATAGAGTCCTGAAGTGGAGTAGTCCCACCTTGGACTCAATAACCAATAAATTATCCGACTATCCTGAATATACCTTCTAGCCCAGGATGATATAAAATAACGGTTACAATATTTTTTCTTAGATACAAAAATATATAATAATTATTAACTTTCGGACCGTTTCTTATTTTCACCCAAATCCTCCAATAATCTTTTTTTTCAGATATTTTACTGAAATTTGTTTCCAAACAGAAATAGGCAAAGTAACATTTGCAGTAAAAGGTCAAATCTCCGCCTATGGTTGAAATTTTCGATTAAAGCGCAAATCCTATTATGTTTTATCAGGGGTGGATGATGACCTTCATAATCATCCAACAAAGAATGGATATACTGTACCCGCTTTCAAATGAATGAATTAAGCAGGTACCGCTCAACACGGTCAGTTTTAACGGTGGACGTTGTTGGAAGGGGATAAGACATTTTATTTTCTAAAGTATTGATGATAAGTGTAATTTAGGATAAAAGGTTCAAGAGCCATGCCAACCACAACGTTGTTGACAAAGCAGTGAAGGACATAACTGCTAAATTACGGTGACCTTTGGGTTGCGATAACAACTTATGGTATTCACCCATTCAACAGCGTGTCCTATTAATTTCATGAACGTTCGTCATACTGTCTTATTTTGTTTTATGGGAAATAGTATCTGTTGTGTACAAAATACCGAATAGATCCTCCCCTGATAGCTCCATGATGCCAACTGACGGACGATTCACCAGACGTTAAAACCTGACCCAATTCCGCGCAGAGGTACAGAGTCCACATAATGACGTCAGAACATTCGAAACACTTCGTGTTATTCACACAGTATATGAACTTGAAGCACCTTTATGAGTGGCGCCGCTGTGGCAGAATCAAGCGAATTACACCAGATAGCGCAAATTTTCCGTATTTGCCCTTTAATAAATAGAGTGTTTTCAAAGTGCAACAGTTCAAATTTGTTGGTTATAACCGTGGGAACTGCGGTTGCGTTGTGATTTGGCATGTATGATCTTTCAATTAGATTGAGCTCCGGTTCCGGAAATTGACCCAGTAATGAATAAAATGCAGATTGAGACGAGTAGTCTGCGAACCGCGTGCACTGCGAGTAGGTACGTAACTCGTCTGTCATCGTAGTGTTTTCATGTCATTTATTGTCAAATTGAAAAGTGTTTTATATTCTTGATGGATCAAGTGGTTGCAAATGGGTTTTTACTCATTTCACTCCACAACGTTTTCGAGATTTAGTCTGTGGAAAAAAGAGGTGCATTAGTGCGATCAGTTTATGTGTGTCAGGTGCGGAAAGTAAAAAAAATATTTTAGCATACATGCGAAAGTGATTAGCCAAGCAGCAGTATCAGTACTCTGTCGAATTAGAGGTGAATTATTATTTTCACAAACAATTCATAAAATTCACATAAAACTTACCTGTTTGATGTAGGAGTAAATTACACGAATACAAAAATATTGAAGAAATATCAATAAATATAGAAGAAATTTAAAAAAAAAAGATATTGAAAATATTGTTTTCTTTTCTACATACATACATTTTCACATATTTTTCATATTGTTCGTTTACTGTCAGAATTAGATTAACAAAATAATTTTGAATGTGTATTACATTAATAATAATATGTTTCATGCATGATTTTTGATTACTGTAATTATTAGTATAATTTTTTTTATTGTTTATATCAATGTGAAAATTTGTCAATTGACTTCTTTTCCTTTCGTAGATTGATTGTAACAGAATAGTAAAAGCATTTTTCTGCACTTGCAGAGCAAATGCTTGTGGTGTCTGTAAACACGTCTACTCAGTATTTTCATACATAAACGTTCACCGAGGGACGTCGAAATATTTGATTTGAGCTTATTTACGGCGAATCGTTCATTGTCTCCTTTTATTATACGCGCACTTTCGACACTCGGCTTCCCTTTGATACGAAGCTTTTATCCGCCACATCACAATACAAGTGTTGACGTTTGCGTCAAGCAAATTCAAACTATCGCACTTTGTAGACAACCTTTTCATCACAGCGGTAAATGGGGATTAGTGATACCGTCTGGACCAGTTCGTCCGGTTTCGCCACTGTGGTGCTGCACGTTAAACTCCTCCGATATATGCTACAAGTCCATAGGCTCGCACCAATTTGCCGATGGCACCCGGCAATGAAAATACAATTTTCGATCATTAATGTGTGAAGGACAAATCCGATTCAGAAACCATTTTTGAGGAATTAATCAGTGGACACTCTTTCAACTGAGACGAAAAAGACATGGGGTCTATGTTATTCTGAATAATAGCAAAATGGAAGTAGAATGGAAAGCATTATGGAAACTTATGAATCTCATTGAACCTACTCTGGCAGCAGTGCGTCAGCAATCAGTTGATATGAGTTCTTTCATAGTGAAGGAATTCCCATTGAATAATAAAAACATTGTAAAACAGAAGCGACTTTCAGTACGAAAAACAAGAGCACAAAAAAAAACCGTTTAATAAATCCAAGCGCAGGAGAATGTAATAGCATTAAAATGAACTATTACCTCAAGATTAATGAAAATAATTTTTTTCTTGCATGGTTTTATTGTTAATGTCGTTCATCAATAGGATCATAAACATTTAATGAATATTTTCTTATTAGGTTTTCACTACTCCATCTATTCCGGGCTTAATAATTATGCTACTCAACTTGACGAAATATTTTCGATGAAGCCATTTTAACATTTTGAAAACGATTTCAATTATCGAATAATTTGAATGAGAGCAATTATACGTCAAAAAAAAAATTTTCACCCAAATAAAATTCTCAAATATGCACTAAATTGATTAGCATTGTTTCCTAGAATTTTCCAATAATCGGCTTGTTAACCTCTTTTCTATCCACTTCTGGCATATTATAATTTCATCGCAATAGTCCACTTTGTAATTTACTTTCATTGGCTGGTTAAGAGAAATAAACGAATATTGTCGAGTGAATAAATCACAGTCTAAGTAACGGGAGTATAACGGATGATGTGACGTCTGCATGGGAACTGCGTAAGGAAAAGCGTGCGGCTGAAGGATTGAGCGAGAAGCGGGCACTATTGGCGTATAGTTCATACATTATCAATGGAGGACTTCCTAAGGTTCAGTGATACCACAACAAATTTTTTTTGGCCTTAAATCTACGGGTACATTTTTTTGGCTATTTTTGATAATTCCAAGAAAAAAACACCTTCTGATACCCCAAACCAATATTAAAGAAATGCGGAATTGTTGAATTATTTAGATATTTCATAAAACACAAATGTTTGGGGAATTTGTATTTTTATAGTGTTTATTTTTTCCTGGAAGGCGCCAAATTCAACACAATAAAATCAATATCTCATACGACTTTCCATTGTCAAATTCGTCCTATGGATATTGGAAAAAAAATTGAATATCTGACTGAGCGGTGTTGTGAAAATTATTTAATAGACTTTTGATATCTACCCATTAGTTTTTATTTACATTAAAATGGTTTATTGCTGTCGTTATGAAAATTGTAGAAGTGACTCCAGAAAGCGTTATAAACAACGAGTGAAGTTCTTTTCCTTTCCCAAACCAAAGAGAGATTTGGTAAAATGTCTCAAGTGGATTGAACTCTGTGGAAATGAAAACCTCCTTCCATAAAAAATAAGTGGAAATACTTATGTTTGTGGCCTACATTTTGAGGTTAAATGCAAAAACCAACCACTACCATTTTCCAATCTGCAAGTGTGCGAAAATGTGGCTGAAGGAGAAATTATGTTGTGTGAAACTGGTGAAATCTCAATAGACAGTGTCACACACCATGCCCCCCTTAAGGTTGAGCGCCCATGGATAGTAAATCCCCTTCATGTTATATGTGAACGAGATTTACTATCCACTTCCATCCTCCCCCGCTCCTCCTTGGAGCGGTCCTCAACTCGCAAATGGCACGTTTGCGAAATTGAAATCGAAACCTCCTGTGGTATGATGTCAGCCTCTGAGTGCTTTACACCCCTTATTATCTGAATTTTGTATGTTTACCTGACTTGTGCTGTGTGTGCATGGTGGTGATGTACCTGGTGGGTGTGTAAGTGTATGGTGTGATGTGGGTGTGTTGATCTTACTTGTTTTGTGTTGAGTCGTTACTCACCTGACGCGCCGGAGTGCTACTCTCGGTGGTGGACGGTCGTTTTGAGACTGGCCGCAAATTTTCCTTTCTCTATACCTGGGATCGTCCAGGTTTAGGTTCGCGTGGATGTCTTGAATCACCGGGTTCGTGTGGGTGTCCGTCTTCAGGAACGTCGCGGTGGCGTGGTTCCGAAGATGGTCGTCAATGAAGTTCGGATTGACATTCAGGTCCCTGTAGATGAATCTATTCGGGACGTATCTGGGGGCGTTCACTGCCATTCTTAGGCTCACGTTCAAGAATAGCTGGATCTTGGTCCTGTATGTTTGTGCGCATTGACCCATGCGGCGGATGCATACAGGATGATGGGGAGGAGGATGGTCCTGATAAGGGAGCGTTTTAACTGGAGGTCCATGTTGCTACGGTCCTATGAGGGGTAGAGGTTCTTTCGGGCTGCTTTCGCTAGTCCGGCCTCCGGTCTACGTGTTGCCTGGATGTCAATCTTCTGTCCAGAGTGACTCCAAGGTATTTGGCCTCGTTGCCCATGGGATCCGTTGGTCATTCATGATGACGTGTCTACGGTGTTGTTCGCCTTCTGGTGAAAGCGTATCACTCTGGCTCTTTCCACGTGATCTCGATCTCCTGGTTGAAAACCCGTCCTTAAGCTTGCTGCTGTCTTGCAGGTATCGGGTTACTTGCGTTGCGTTCACCGATCTGGCCACTAGTGCTGTGTCGTCCGCGTACAGCGCTAGCTTGTTGAAGTTGTCAGCAGGCTTTGGGATGTCCGCCGTGTAGATGGAGAACAGGTGTGGAGATAAGACTGCGCCTTGCGGTACTCCTGCTTCTAGAGTCCTCACTGCTGAGGGGACGCTGCCAACTTTACATTGGCATCGCCGTCCTCGCAGGAAGGAGTCTATCAGCTTCACTATGGGAGTGGGGTATCCCAGGTCTGTCATTTTGGTGATTGAGCCATCGTGCCAGACCCTATCGAAGGCCTTGGATACGTCTAGGAATGAGGCTCCTGTGGTGTCCCCTGCCCAGGTTAAAGCCTGTTACGGCAAAAATCCACTATCCTCAGGACCTGCATTTCCGTAGAGTGTCCTTGTCGGAAGCCGAACTGCTCGTCTGGTAGGACGTTGAGTTCTTCCGTGAGTGGTTCCAATCGTCTCTGGATGACTCGTTCTGCCACCTTGCTCATCGAGGGTGAGGCTGATGGGTCGGTAGTTTTGCGGTATCCATAGGTTCCTGTTGGGTTTGGGGATCATGATGACCGTGGCTTCTTTCCATGGTCGTGGAAAGTGTCTGAGCCTGAGCACTGCATTGACAATGTTGGTCAAGGCAGCAATTCCTTTCCTCGGTAGTGCCTTCAAGGCTCTATTCGAAATTTGGTCTGGTCCGGGTGCCTTGCGGGTAGCAAGGTTTCGGATGATGTCCTAGATTTCTTCTGGCGAAGTTGGTTCAAGGAAGTGCTCGGCATCATTGATCCGTCTTATTCTCCTGACAGTCTGACTGGCTCGGGTTTCCATGTCTTCCACCTCGTCGGTTTGGTTGGACTGGATGCTCTACACTGGCGTTCGAAAGCGTTCGCAAAGCTTCTGCCTTTCGTTGTCAGTGTAGACCAGGCCTCCCTCTCCGTGGAGTGGCTGGCAAGTTTCTTTCTGCCTTGTCGAAGTACTTCTGCATTCTCCATACAGAGTTGTCTTCTGTGCTCATTTCTGTCATCCTGTTTGTCCATTGCTGTGTTTGGTGAGCTTTTAGTTCCAGCCGCAGTTGCCTGCCTGCCTGGTTCATTCTCCTCTTATCTTCGGGAGCCAGTGTTCTCTGGTATCTCTTTTTCAAGCGGCGCCTGCTCCTAACTAGCTCCCTAACCTCTGGGGTTAGTGCTAGTTGGAAGTTGAACCTGGTTGCTTGCTTTTTGGCCTTAAATCTACTGACACATTTTTTGGCTATTTTTGATAATTCCAAGATGAAAAACACCTTCTGATACCCCAAACCAATATTAAAGAAATGCGGAATTGTTGAATTATTTAGATATTCCATAAAACACAAATGTTTGGGGAATTTGTATTTTTATAGTGTTTATTTTTTTTCCCGGAAGGCGCAAACCACAAATAAAATCAATATCTCATACGACTTTCCATTGTCAAATTGTCCTATGGATATTAGAAAAAAATTGAATATCTGACTGAGCGGTTTGGAAAATTATTCAATAGACTTTTATATCTACCCATT